>PVNU02001255.1:1107500-1337178 GCA_003013855.2 Liriodendron chinense
ATTCCCTTGGTTGGTTATAGGTATGACTAATTAATTTTATGTTTTGGTACAGAAGAGAACTTCTGAATAATGTTAAGGTATTTACATAGTTGATGAATTTTCTTTATAAATTAAAATGATAACATCAATTAAGTTTCTCTAACATCGTCATCCGCCATGTGATCGTACGAACCATCGAACTCTTTTCCTTAAAAATCGGGTTCAATACCTGGATCTTCACCTGCATCATCTAAATTGTGTTTGGGATAGCGTTAAACGCTATCATAGTGGGGAATATTCCCTCCAAGACTATCAAGAATAACAATGTATAAAACTCAGAGTAACGCAACACAATAATATCTTTATTCAAACAAAACAATTAAGTAAAAATCTTTGTTAATGCGATGCATGGAATGCATGCTCTGGCTAAGGCACCCTGGCTAGAATCACAATACATGAAGTGGGAGACTCCCTGTTACGACTTCACGCTAGCCACTAGTCACCAGATGTTCCTGGGACGCACAAGCCCATAGTTTTGCCCGACCACGTGAGAAACGGGACGCTCATAGCCCAAATCCACACGTGACAGTGTACGGGAGAAGTAGGACGCTCTAGCCTATTCTCAATTCCGTACACCCACATGGAGCCAAGTGAATGCATGACTTTAGTTTCACCTTTATTTAAGTGTTTTCGCATACAACCAATTTAAATAAAACTCAATGGTCACTATGGGGAGTCGCAAGCAACCCAGCATAGGCCGACAGTACGAGATTAGTGTCCATAGTACCAACCCCGGCTCATGAGAATTTGTATACCATTAGTGTCCACTCATTGTCCCGTTTTATGATTCATCATGTCTCAAAAACCAATGTTGTACATCATGACCAAATTCATTAAAATACCCATGTACTGTAAATGGATCAAATCAAGCATCATGTACATGTAAGGATCCATTGACAAACAATCACTTCATTCTTTCAGTTAAGTCAAGAGATATTCTTCCATCATGGACACCTCTCACGGGTTCCATCTCTCTACATCGAATAATTTTACCAACTTAGGGACAAAGAGTATACAATAATGGGATGTCCATATGATGATCTTATACACATATTTCATATCACAATATGAAAACCAATGTTACTTGTAAAACACAGATTAAGGAAATAAGGGCATAGATTTTACAAAGATAAATAACACAAATACACATGCTTCTTAGTCAAAAATCTAAACAATGAATCACATCATTATATAATGATATTCATTACAAATCCTACATTAAACTTCATGTTATATGGATCAGCAATTCAAAACCAAAAAACTTCACATGCCACAAAAGAAACTTATGATAATCATAATATTATTAATGAAAGGCTTGAAGGAAAATCCTCACCTTAGGATGGACTTAGAAGAAGAGGGTTGTAGAAGATCCTAGCCGCTGGAAAAATATGAGAAAGAACTCTCTTCTCTCTCTCTCTCTCTCTCTCTCTCTCTCTTTCTCTAGGGCATGGAGGCTAGGGTTAGGAGAAGGATTTGGAGGTGCGTAGTAGAAATATGGAGAGGGATGTGCACGCGAGGTCTTGTGTAACAACTTCCTGAGGTGGGTTTCTCAAATCTCAATATTCGGATGATCTATGATCAATTCTAATCTGTTCATCTTATTAAGCTCGAAGAGTAGAGTCAGAATACGTAAATTTCTTGATGATCCACATTCTAGATTGGCCGATCCTTGAAAATGGCCTGACGGGTGCTAAAAAGGGCTAAATCTCAATTAACGGTCTACGCTTGATGATCAGGGCCCAAATTTTGGAAAAATATGTAGTCATGATAGGCAAACAATTGTACAAAATTTAGTAGTTGATTGATGGTGAGAAATGCCTAGATCTGAAATTTCAACTTTTGGCGGAAAAGGAAGGTGCTGGCTTTGTGGTTCAACGGTGTAGGATTATAGATCGGGGTCCAAACTTTGTGTAAACTCGTAGTCATATGAGTATAATAAGTGGTCCAAATTTGAGAAGCGATTGATGGTGAGAAGTGGGTAAATTGAAAGGTTCAGATTTGAGAAGAGTTGGTAACTCGTCAATTTCTAGAACGGGATAACTTCGCGCGTAAGAAAGATGCTTATCAAGGTGGGTCACTCAAATCACACTATTGGTCCATGATAAAGACGATCTAAGTCACTCATATGAAGAGAAATATTCGACTACGACTAACCATCTACTTTTCTCACTCGATGGACATGAAAATCAAGGGTTAAGGGGCTGATTTGACAATCGGACCACTTCTACTATGATTTAAGGGCTGAAATTTGATGTGTATGGTTAATATGTACCCAAAAGCTTAAATCCATGATTTTGCGTGAGAGTGGTCGTCAGAAACTATAATACTTAAAAATGGCATCTTAACTTAAGTTTAACTAATGGCATTTTCGTAATTATCTGAAAAGTGCGTGATTTTTGAAATTCGATCTTTCTACGATGTTTATGGGATCATTCTAAGCAACTTTTGTAAAGGGTCCCCTATCGGATCTCCTACGGATGTCCCGCTATTCGCAAATCAACAGTAAATGTATGATAATTAATAAAAAATAAATTAAAAATGAATTTTCAAAAATTTTCAAATAAAGCTCGAAAATCTGGGGCGTTACATTTTTGAGATCATCCACTAATGATGCCCACTAAAATGATCTGACCAAATGAATGGACGATGTGTATATAACACATACATCATGGTGGGCCCACAGTACTTTACCACGTCAACACGATGTGCACCACGTTCTGCACTGGGCAATCACAATCTGATTTGAAACGGCTTCTACGTCATTTCACTTGAGTATTATCCATCAGTTTTATAAATAAAAAATCACGCTCTAATAAAACTTATTTTTAGCATTGAAACTATTAAAATATTTATATCATTCTAGAAATCTAAATTGTTAAGTGCTTAAATTAATTTTCACGGAAAACATGGGTCTTTTTTCAACTCCCCTTCCTTGGCTTAATGTTGAATGTTGAACGGTGAAAGTGGTGGTGCATTGAAATTTTTTTTCACTTCTGATTAAAATATCCCTAAAATTATTTCAAAATCATAAATTAACACCTTTAGTTTTTAACACTAATTTTCATAGCATATTTTTCAATTTATCAAATGGCACTTAAGTTAACACAACCTCCACTTGGAACTAGACTACCATTTCACCAGAAAAATTTTGTGCATTTATAACACCTATTTTTTTTTTTTTTTTAGGTTAATACACACACCCATCTGTTAGTCATACCACGCTAGCCACTCCCCACTTGAGATTCGATACCAAGATCTCAATGTTGAAACGAAGTTATCTTCACTCAATTAATAATACCTAAACAAACAAACAAACACTGTTCAACATTCATTGCCTTAAATGTAGATAATTTGTATCTACATATCTAGCCTACATACCATAGTTCCTACCCTTTTATATTTACAACAGGTCGTTCATGATATAAAGACAGGTACAAAGAAGGATTACAAAGCAGGTGTATACGCGTCACCTTAGGTGAGATTAAATCCTATTCATTGACTTCAATGGAGCACCAATCAAAACATCCATGCGTCAAAGGTCAACTCCTGAAGACAACCATCAAATCAAATCGGCTGTCGCCGGAGCACACAACCATTAGAGTAATGAGGGAGTACAGTTCCTAGGAGCACCCATGAGTCCAAAACCTATTTCAGAAAGGTCGTATAACCACTTCTAGGTGAAATGGCATGCCTGAGGTTGTTTTTACGGAACAGCCGTTTCTATGTAAAAATGGCACATATACAACCGTTTTTGAGTGTAGGCCAGGCCAGTCCACTGAAATGCTCTGCCTTTTTGTACGCCTTGTTTTGATTGTCGATGGTTTGCAGCTAGTAGAGCCCTCAACGCCTACTTAAGAAGCTCCCTGTGAATGAAAAAAAGGGACAGTAAAAGAGAGAGATAAGAGGGAGAAAATATAAAGGAGAAGACAGAGGTGGCTAGAGAGTTCGATCGCAGAAGGACAGCTACGTCGAAGTCCGCTCTGACAGTGACTCATTTTCCCTACTCCTAAAGTAGCACATGCTTGACCCTCTATTCTCTTTGAAGAATTTACCTTGCCAGGTCACTTTGTCAAGTGGAAGTCAAAGTCGAAAAAGATACTAAAGTCAATGAGTAAGGTGGAGATTTAGGATATTCGGCTATTCCTTTTGACTAAAACGGGTGCCTGATTTTTCATTTTTCTTCTCACATATCAAATCATGTCATATTTCACTCCACACATACATTGAACATCAATAACATCAACACACACACATCATTTATTGTCTTCGCTTTCTTTTATTATTTCGCCAAACCGGGCCCAATAACCCTGCATAATATGGCTTAATATTCCTCCTACTTAGGGCTGTAAACGGTCGGGTTTTGGGCGGGTTTAGCCAAAACCAGACCCGCCCGTTTACTAAACGGGTCTGGGTCCAAATTTTATACCCCGACCCTTTTACTAAATGGGCGGGTACGGGTCAAGTCCGAGTCAACCCATCAGACTCATTTATAAATAGGTTCAGGTCTGGTAGAGGGAGATCCACCCCGACCCATTTATAAATGGGTCGGGTCGAATGGGTCCGGGTCTGGATCAAGTATGCAAGCATTTTACAAGGCTTAAAACCGGGTCTGGACGGGTCTGGGCTGGACGGATCCCTTAAAACATAGACCAAACCCGTCCACTTACTAAATGGGTTCGGGTCGGGTCAGGCCTAATATAAAGGAAACCAGACCTAGACCCGTTTAGCAACTGGGTTTGTTCTTGGACCCAGACCAAGTAGGTCGGGTCTAAATGGGTTGGGTCTGGGTATCCCATCGAGTCCCCTGACCCATTTACAGCCCTACTCCTACTCTTCTACTGTTTCTATAATTTTTTTTTTTTTTTTTTTAAATTTCATCTACCTAGGCCCTAAAGCCTAGCGCAATATGGCTTACCTTGGTAACATGGGAAGTTCCCCAAATCCCCCTAAAAACTATAAAGTCCTATAAAGTAGAAATCATATGCTGCACGGGGGGAAAAGAATGCCTAATCCCTTCTTTTTCCATAACCGAGATCCTTACTCAGAATCTATAGTCGAAAATTAACCGCAAGAGTCACTTAAGTTGAGAAATCTTATAATTCTTTGACCTTTAAGCAATTTTACAGTTCCTAGCTAACCGTATCAAAACTTCATTTGGCTAGTGGTAACTTCAAATCAAATATATCTTTTTACATCTGAACCAACCCCAAATTCAAATCAAATCAAAACAGAATTCATAGATAGAGAAAACCGAGTAAGTGAGGGCATTTTCCATGCTTGCGCGGGAGGATATTCATATCAGGCCTTTCATAATACATGATTATGTGTACAAAGGGACCATAGATGGAGACCCCATTTGTACGGTGGGCTAGATAGTGATCATTAATTTCTTGGACATAGATGAACAATACACTTATATACAAAGAGAGGTATGAAGATAGATTATAAAACTAGGCATACATGATACATGATTACATGTACAACAGGACTGTAGATGGATGACCCCACATGTACATTGGGCAAATTGTGACCGTTAATTCCTTGGATGTAGATGAAAGATGCACAAGGATGATTGCAGTGTGCCCTACAGTATAATTGACGTTGTGTATAATGTGCCATAGATGCACGGTCGTCTATGTCATTGAACCGTGAGTCGGACCATTTGAAGGAGGAGGGTGGGAATGTCTAAGCCAGCAAAGATTTCCAAAAACAAATCTATTGTCTAGAATATGTTTATCTGTAATTTGAAACACACCCATTTGTCATGTTTTAGATTATAGTTAAAAATTGTAATCCGGTTACAACCTGTAATCCCATTACAGGTAAATGCACTCATCCATACAATCCATGTAATCCGGTTACTAAAGAAATTTACATGAATCCAAACAACCCCTAAGTATAATCTTAAGTTAATGATGCATGTGATTGGGACATGTGATTTGGAAAGTTTGATTTGGATTCTTGTATGCCATGTAGCATGCTGGCACCGGCAGCTGTCTTGCATGCATCCTAACTCAAACCTGGGTTGTGTTTTGCCAGCTAATTTAGGCCATGAGTCCAAAATTAAATTATATCCAGAGCTCAAGCAAACCAAGCCATGCCAAACAATGGGACTTGAATGCCTACTATTGTAAACTTTTAGGGGGCCACAGAAGTTTTGGATCAATCTAATATTTGTGTTTTCCCTTCATCCCTGCCGAAGAGTGAATTAGGTGCGGCCTTTACCCATGACCCACATTGAGGCATGTATTTTATATCCATGTCAGTTTTGTCATTTCATTACAGGGCATGAGCCTAAAAATGAGACATATCCTAAAATGATCTTGCAAAACGGATGGACTGCTTGGATATACAATGCATACATCAAGGTGGGCCCTACGGTCAAGGCAGCACCGTCTTGAGTGGGCGGCCTTGGTAGGATCTGGGGTGGGTGGAATCCCTGACCGTGGGGCCTACTGCAATGTATGTGTGTTGTATTCACACCATTCATCTGTTTTGAAACTCATTTTAGGGCATGATTCCAAAAATAAATTACATCCAAATATCAGGTGGACCATAATACAGGAAACAGTGGTAATTAATCATTAAAAGCTTTTCATGGGACACAAAAGTTTTAGATCAAATTGATATTTGTGTGGTCTTTTCATCCAGTTCTTTGTGACCTTATCAACAGTTTGGATGGCAAATAAACATTTTGGTGGCCTCCATGAATTTTTTAAATGATCAGGATTCAATCACTATAATTTCCTGTGGTATGGTCCACCTAAGATTTGGATCTGTTTCATTTTTGAGATCATACGTAAGATGAGCTTTCAAAACGGAGGAACGGTGTGGACGTAAGGCACATACATCACAGTGGGCCCCACAGTTAGGGATCCACCCAAACCGCGCCAGTCTTAAGTGAGGCTGGGGCCGCACTTCCATCCCTGCCGTGCAAAAGGTGGGACCCACCATGGTAGCACGTCGAGAATGTGGGGAGCGATTAGGTGTTACCCCCACCGTGTGGCCCACATGGGTAATATTTTGTATATCCACACCGTCGTCCATCCGTTTTTCCAGGCCATTTGAGGATGGGATTTAAAAAATTATGTAGATCCAAATTTCAGGTGACCATACCGCTGGAAATAGTGGTGATTGAGTGCCCCACTATTAAAAATTCCAAAGAGCTCATCTTAATGTTTTAGTAATGTTTATCTGCAATCCAACCTGTTGATAATGTCAAGAAGATCTGGATGAAGGGAAAATTATAAATATCAGCTTGATCCAAAACTTTTGTTGCCCACAAAAACCTTTTAATGGTCATTCATCACTGTTTCTAGTGGTATGGTCCACCTGAGATTTGGATCTTCTTAGGTTTTGGTATCTCGTCAATGAGGTGAAAAAATAGATGGACGGTGTAGATATATAAAAAAAATACATCAAGATGGCCCCGCACGGTTAGGATAACACTCACTAAGCTGTTACAATCCGCTATCGAGGATGTGATTATGAAATTACAGTAACTGATCGCATGTTGAAGACAGGCAAAAGAACTGCTGTATAAGCGAAGCAACAATACATTCCAAACCCTAGAATCTTCACTTGCTTTCGCTGAAGAACCCTAAATCCTAGACGGACGATTTTCCTTTTTTTTTTTTTTCTTTTTTTCTGAGGGATTTTGGTTTCAGGTCCGATGGAAGAAGGAGCATACAAAGGAGAAGGAGATGCATGTCCTTCGAAACCCAAATCCAGAGATATAAGGCGTTATTACTGCGATTTCTGTGGCATTTGCAGGTCTAAGAGATCTCTCATCACGACCCACATTCTCTCTCACCACAAGGTATTTTCTCAATTTCTAGGTTTTATTTTTATTACTATTATCATCACCATCATCATCATCATCATTAATAATAATAATAATAATAATAATAATAATAATATATTATTATATTATTATTATTATTATTATTATTATTATTATTTATTTTTTTGCCGCTGGAAAATTTCGTAAACAACGATTTCATTCGCCTTTGAATTTTAGTGCCTCTCCATCTCCTATGCTGCAGGATCAGATGGAAGATATAGAAATCAGCGACAGCGATGAGCGGTCCTCATCGCATACATGTAATGAGTGTGGTGCAAGTTTTCAGAAACCGGCGTATCTGAAGCAACATATGCAAAGCCATTCTCTTGAGGTGTTTCGTCTGTCTTCCCTACATTTTTTATTAGAATTTTGAGATCTTTTAGGCCACGTTTGGATGCCTGTAGGTTTTTTAATAGGTGAAAGAAAGTTACATGTAATCCTGTTTGGATGTAAGTTGTAACTTAAAAGTAACTTAGTTTTTGTGTTTGGTTAACCTGTAAGTTACTTAAAAGTATGAAGCTGTATATTCACACCAACCAGAACTTGGGAGTACGGAATTGTTTAAAAATTAGATTGACACATAAGAAAACTTAGATAAAAGTATGTCATTTTATTAATCCCATCTAGATGAATAGTTGGCCCGATTTTTAAGCTAAATTAATCATCAGGTGGGCCATAAAAGTGGGCCCACGTATTTAAAATACTTGTAATGTGAAAAAAAAAAAACATAAGGTAAGCAAAATGGAACTAAAAATTTTATTTTCTTTTGAAGATATGTTTATAATGCTGCAAAGGAAAGAAACATAAAAACAAATTACGTCAACAAACGAGCCATCTATTTAGGAACCATGTTCTCTAACTACACATGCCTTTGGTTGGAGGACATACTATGAAGGAACTTATGAATAAGATTTGATCGATCTGAAAGAAACCTAAACACCCCAACATGTAGAGTTGAACCAAATTATAGGATCTAGGTGCCTAAGCAAACAAACAGTTTAATGATGATTTTGATTCGGGGCATGTGGGGCCTATGGTTTAGTGACCTAGACCCTTGATCAAAGGGTTAGGACCATCTAATAAAGAATAATTTGGAGCATCTCCCAATCGACATTGGGACCATCAGTTCAATGGTCTAGATCAGAATTAGTGTGTTTCAATCCATAGTTAAAACTTCCCACCATTAAAAACTTCTTGGGGGCCATAAAAGTTTCATATCAAAACGATATTTGTTTTTTTCCCTTCATCTAGGTCTTTAGGACCTAATCAACATTTTGGATGTCAAATAAACATTACAATGGGCCCTAGGAGGTTTTTAATGGTAGACATTCAATCATTACTATTTTCTTGTGGTGTTTTCCACCTAAAATTGAGATCTGCCTCATTTTTTGGATCAAGCCCTAAAATGATATGAAAAAAATGGATGGACGGCGTGGATAAAACATATACAACATGGTGGGGAGAGCACCAACCAATAACCACCTGGTTATCGTCCAACCTCACTAGCCAAACGACACAAGGTGCGTGGGATTCCTGACTGTGGAGCCCACCGTGATGTATTTTCCCTACATCACCGTCCATTCATATTGAAAGCTCATTTTAGGGCATGATCAAAATCTCAGGAAACAATAGTAATTGACGATTAAAAACTTATTGTGGGCCGCAAAAGTTTTGGATCAAGATGATATTTGTGTGGTCTCTTTATCCAGGTCTTTGTGACATTATCAATATGTTGGATGGCAAATAAACATTCCAGTGGACCCATGAAGTTTTTAATGGTGGAAATTGGATCGCGTACTGAGTTACTCAGTACGCTCTTATTGTACTAAGTAAACTTTGTTGGGCCCATCGTGAATGTATGTGTTTTATCCACACCATCCATCCTTTTCTCCAACTCATTTTAGGGGTTGAGCCCAAAATTGAAGCATATCCAAAGCTCAAGTGGACCACAACACAGGAAACAGTGGGAATAATAATTTCTACCGTTGAAACCTTCCTAGGGTCCATAGCAGTGTTTCTTTGTCATCCAACATGTTCATAAGATCACACAAACATGGATGAAGGGAAAACAAAAATATCAGCTCGATCCAAAACTTTTGTGGTGTTATGGGTAATTCCAGACATGTCCTCAAATGCTGACGTGGAAGGCTTATGATTGTATGTCCATGGCCCACCTAAGCTAATTAATCACAAGCATCGGTAACGCTTCGATGAAAAGGGCTGAGCCCCTGACTCTGAATCTCTCAACAAATGGCCGCCCAGGTCAACAAGCAAAGGATATCTTCGAGGACTTGTCCTCTGAGTATTCTAAGAACGTCTCCTCGGCACAATTGCAAAACTCCAGAGCAGCAGTCTCTGGATATCTACTAGAATTAAGCGCCTCTGACCCTCTGACAATGCGGTAATTGATAGGCCATGTGTGCTCGTCCTTTGAACTCTTATTGTATCCGAGCAGCTAAGACTGCCGACCCCAAGGCCTCGGTACATTGGGAATATACCGAGCAAGACGCATTAGTTATCAAGATGAGATAACTCCGAATCCCGAGATATGCGGGATCTCCAACGTCTATCTCCAGCGCATGATTAATCCCTTCCAATTAGGAAGCCTCATCTGGACAGTTTATTGACTATATACATATCCCAAAACGGGACCTACGAATATGATGCCATAGATAACGAATGACCTATAACCAATTTTTGGCGTTAACATGTGGCCCCCAAGAATTTTTCAACGGTAGATGTTCAATTCATGTTGTTTCCTATGGTGTTGTCCATTTGAGCTTTTGATATACTTCATTTTTGGGATCAAGCCTAGAAATTAATTGGTAAAATGGATGGACGGAGTGGATAAAATACATAAATCACGGTGGGCCCCACAGGGTTTACTGTAATATCCTTAAAAAATGAGGATTTTTTTCTTTTCTTTTATGACTTGCACATACTGGTTAGAATTTATTTTGCTAAATTGATTGATGATATTAGTACAAACTCAACCATGCTAAGTGAATTAAAATGCATCATTCTTTTAAGAAGGTACATGATAAAATTAATTACACTACACGATTCCCTAGTCTCATGTGCATTGTCATGGAGAGAGTTAACTTAAGGATCACAAGTAGACAATTCGCTTACCATTTCTTAAATAAATAAATATTTTTGTCATCTTGAAACAAAGAAGCTTGGTTAGATGGGCAGTTAGTGAACTTGGTTTGGGTGTAGAGGTTGTGGGATCGAGGTCGTGGGATCGAGGTCTACCCCAAGCAAAAATACATTTTTTTTGTCATAGTTTTCTAAAATCGGTCAACACTTACCATAAGGAGCTGAAATCAATTAAGATAATAAATTAAGGAGGAGATAAGGATCTCATGCCCAAATTAACAAAGAGAGAAATCCTCACGTCTGGAAGAAGAGAATGGTCGTAGATCACTCCATTTGGAGTAATATAAAAGAGGCTCGCATGAGAACGCCCAAGAGGGGCTGAGAGAGAGAGAGAGAGAGAGAGAGAGAGAGAGAGAAGGACTGTGTGTTGTCTACCTACTTGAAAAAGGTAAACATCTTGTATCTTTTTATATATTTTTTTATCAGTCTTATTTGTAATTCTTACCTTGCATCAGTGGTGGGCCATCTCATTGGAAGATTCACTTTGAGACCATGCTTCTAATCTAACCCTTCAACATAGTAGGACGCCAAAACTTGCCATTGGATTGTAATCGAATCTGGTCATACATAGACAATCTTGGAGACACCATTTTCTGATGAATTAGTGTCCATGGAAAATCTTAGATTTTGAATTAATCTGGACCATGGATGATCTAGAAAATGGACGCCCAAACAAAGATTGTTGGATCGTCCAAACGGCCTCAATGAAGGGTTGATTTGGACCATTGAAAGGTGACTTTTTTAGATTGGTAATGTCCTAGGAATGGACCAGATTTGGACCTCTTTTTGCTGCCCAAAATTCATCTATTGAGAGGAATAGTGTCCTCGAAAGAATCTTAACATTTCAAGGCAATCTGGACACTGGACGATCCAAGAATGATTTTCAATTAGGGGCCATTAAATGGCCAGATTTGGACCATCCAAACTGACCCAAATTGACTGTCAAATCTGGATCGTTGTTCTTTGAGTTTTCTGGATGGTTGACAATCTGAGATTAGTCAGTTTTAGAACCTTAAAATCCACTATAAAAATTACTTACTACATGAAAAGACATCCATAGAGAAGCACATAGTAGAGATTGATAGAATGTTGTAGCAAGTAATTTTTATAGTGGATTTTAAGGTTGTAAAACTGACTAATCTCAGATTGCCAACCATCCAGAAAACTCAAAGACCAACGGTCCAGATCTGACCATCGTTTTGGGTAAGTTTGAACGGTCCAAATTTGGCCATTTAATGGCCCCTAATTGGAAACCATTCCTGGATCGTCCAATGTCCAAATTGTCTTGAAATTTTAAGATTCTTTCGAGGACGCTATTCCTCTCAACAAATGAATTTTGGGCAGCACAAAGAGGTCCAAATCTGGTCCATTCCAGTACATTACTAATCTTAAAATGTCACCTTTCAATGGTCCAAATCAGCCCTTCATTGAGGTCGTTTGGACGGATCAAATTTGGCCGTCCAATGGTCTCTATTTGGGCGTCCATTTTCTAGATTATCCATGGTCTGGATTATTCCAAAATTTGAGATTTTTCATGGACACTAATTTATCAGAAAATGATGTCTACAAGATCGTCTAGGTATGGCTAGATTTTAAAGGGTTAGATTGGAAGCATGGTCTCAAAGTGAATCTTCCAATGAGATGGCCCACCACTGATGCGGAGTAAGAATAACAAATAAGATGATAAAAAAAATATATAAAAAGATACACGATGCTTACATTTTTCAAGTTGGTAGACAACACACAATCCTTCTCTCTCCCATGCTCAGCCCCTCTTAGGCGTCCTCATGCGAGCCTCTTCTATATACTCCAAATGGAGTAATTTACGACCATTCTCTTATTCCAGACGTGAGAGGATTTCTCTGTGCTAATTTGGGCATGAGATCCTTATCTCCTCCCTAATTTATGATCTTAATCGATTTTAGCCCCTAATGGAAAGTGTTGACCGATTCTGGAAAAACTATGACAGAAAGAATGTATTTTTGCTTGGGATAGATATCAATCCTACAACCTCTACACCCTAACCAAGTTCACTAACTGCACATCTAATCAAGCTTCTTTGCTTCAAGATAACAAAAATATTTATTTATTTAAGAAATGGTAAGTGAATTGTCTACTTGTGATCCTTAAGTTAACTTTCTCTCCATGACAACACACATGAGACTAGGGAATCATGTAGTGTAATTAATTTTATCATATACCTTCCTAAAAGAATGACACATTTTTAATTCACTTAGCATTGATGAGTTTGTACTAATATCATCAATCACTTTAGCAAAATAAATTTGAATCAGTATGTGGCAAGTCATAAAAGAAAAGAAAAAAATTTTCTTATTTTTATTAGGATATTACTTTTGCTCAATACCCTTGGCATATTGAGTTACTCAGTACGCAATCCGCTTCCTTAATGGTGGGGATTTGGTCAAGATTGTTTCCTGTGGTGTGGTCCACTTGAGATTTGGATTTGCTTCATTTTTCGGATCATGCCCTAAAATGTGCTTTCAATATGGATGTAAGACAAGTACATCACGATGGGCCCCACAGTCAGGGATCCCACCCACCTCAGTGCTGGGGATCCACCGAAATCATGCCCTAGCCAAACCACGCTAGTTCCGCCCTGATGCAAAGGAGAAAGAAAACAATGAAGAGGGGAAAAAAGAAGGGTTAGGGCTTTACCTCTACTAGAGAGAGAGAGAGAGAGAGAGAGAGAGACGTTGTGTCAATGCGGGTAGGTGTTCCTCGGCTGCAAGAGAGAGAGAGAGAGAGAGAGAGAGAGAGAGAGAGAGAGACGTTGTGTCAATGCGGGTAGGTGTTCCTCGGCTGCATTTCCTCCTCCCTCTCTCAAATTCGAAAAAGATGGCCATTACCGTAACAAAGTAACCTGTAAGTGGAAAAACACCATCTTCCCTTATTACATTTCTTGCAATCTCACCTGACTTTGTTACCTGTAACATTTCTCCCCCAAACACTAACTGTAAGAAAGTTATAACTTTCTTACATTTTACTCAAGTTCTAGGCATCCAAACGGCCCCTTATTTTTTATTATTTTTTTTTCATCGATTTATTGAATATTTTTAGTGCTTAGGAAGAATTTTTTGTATTCTATTGAAAATGGATTCCGTAAAACATCTATAAGTTTCTGAGGTGTGGGAGTGGGATGTAACATATATTCATCGTTTGGTATGGAGCTGACTCGCCTGGTTGGAATGGGCGATTTGTTGAAATCAGCTGGTTATATTTGGGTTTTGACGATTGTAGGCCAGAATTACCATTTGTGCTGTTGAGTTGGTTGAGGTTACTGATTGTATGAAGCTTTTTTTATTTTTATTTTATTTTTTAAGGAGATTGGATCTCCTGCCTTTGCAAGCGATGAAATAGATTGATAGATGGTTTGGATTATTGAGTGGTATGGCTAAAATCACTAGAATTTGTTACTTGAACTCATGTAAGACATCTGAGCAGCGTACCAGGTCGGACACATTGAAGATGAATGTTGTGGATGACGACTCATCTTCTGGAGTTGAGTCATCAAGATTAGATGACCGAGTAATTCAGGAGATGAAGTTGCACTAACCTTGCTCATGTCCTTCACTTGGAGGAGGAGAAGAAGAATAATGAAAAAGGTATATGTGGGGAGATAAATTCAAAACAAATACATGGGTTTTATGAGAACAAAAGATTCATGAAGAAGAAAAAAAGCGACGAAGAAAATAGGAGGATGATTTAGTGTTCTCCTAGGCTGAGCTCTTTTTGCTAAACGTTGGAGTCCTTGCAGTTTTATTTTTTTTAATAGTTGGTTGGGTTTTCATTTGAAAAGATTTTCAGTAACCTATCACTATCTAGCATGCATGGCCAATTGGGATTTGCCGAGGACGAGAAGGGAATGCACTATTCATTGATGATCAAGATTCACATTGGATGATGGGAGGGGATGCGGATAAGCTTGTGTCAATGCATGGCTGTGCATGTACAGCCATGCAAACATGAGTATTGAATATCCTCTTGTCTATTAATGAGGTTCATGCGAGGTTCGAGGCTTCGAGCCTGTAGTTGAATGGTAGACAGTGTGCTTCAATGTTGAGGTCTTGGGTTCGATCCTAGATTACCTATAAAATTAAAAAAAATTAATGAGGTTCATGTGGCAGAGGCACTCTCACTCAGCGGAGCACTTTGATTGGGTGAAAAATAGCGATTTCTGAGGGAGTTGAGCTTTGCTTTCAATGAAATTAGTTCTTTTGCCTTGGCTAAATATTTCTTGCCCCTAGGCTTTGTTCACTCTAGTTGGAAGAGAGGCTATTTCTGTTGCTGATGTGTTGGCTAAGGAGTGTGGGCAAGTTTCTCTCTTTGCATCAGTAACTCATTTTTTTTAAAATTATCAATAATTCTTAAAAAAAGTTTATTTATGGGGAGCCTTCTTTCTCCCAAAAGGACACATTGGACATTTTTTTTTCCAGATGTTCCAAGAATTGTTGTTTTATCAAGAATAGGTGGGAATCCATGTAACGACATGAGCTTATGTTTTCATTGTCATAAGATTGAAGGGTTTTAAAATGAAAATGTAGTGTAGTAGTTCTGTTTTATTTTTATTTTATGTTTTGTTCTTGATATTCTTTAGCTCTAAAAACAAATTTTTGGGGTTTATCCCTTTTAATGAGTAGTGTTCTGTTTGAATTTTAAATTTCTACTGCCTTTCTGTAACTATGGTCTGAAGATGAATAATCTTGCAGGATTTTGGTTTTTTTAAGTGATGAAAATCATGTAAGAAACCTGGATGTATAGCGTGAAGCATTGGATCCCATCTAAAGAACTCCAAAATGCTAAGGTCTTGAATGGACTAGTATCAGGGTGGGGGACCTCCTGTGAAGCTCCTTCAAGCTAGCCTCAGTCACGCACCATGTCATTCCATAAGGTTTGTTTATAAGCATTCCGCAAATGCATTTCTATTCTTGCAATGTAATATATGAATTTAGTTTGGAGATATTGGCCATTGCATGCAAGCTTTGAATTTTTTTTTTCTTTTATTTGAGAGGAATCGAATTTATTAGGGCCAAAGGCCAAAAAGAACAGAAAAATAACAACAAACAACAAGAGAAAAAGAAAAAACAAACCCGAAAACTAACACTCCACAGGGACCCAACTCTCTGGAAAGAACTACCCAAACAAAGCCCCAAACAGAACAAACTCAGGGAACCCATTCCCTGTAGTTTTGTTGGAATTTGGTTAAATCGTTCTTGATTTGTAGTTATTGGTTTCACATATTTTTCTAACATAATATGGTTGTTCTCTTCCTCTTTATTTTTGTTCCCAGGCTGACAAATCAGGTACGATGTTTGCATGTCCTGCTTTCTGTCTGGAAGGTGATAACTTGTGTAGGATTGGTTGCATCCCTGTTTTAGTCCTTGTAACCATGTTGCTATGTTTTATCTATGGAATTTGTATTTTCTGTATCCTGTTAGAAATTAGAGTTCTGTCAACGAAAACAAAAAAACATGTTTTTGAGGTTTCCTTTTGTAGATCTATCGAAGTTATTTCCTAAGAGATTATTCTGGTTGATTTTGTCAAGTACCTAGATACTTGAATAGGTGTATCATGTTGGGTTATGATAAACATTTGGCACTCTCTTCGATGGTCTGAGCTGATAGTTTCCCTCTCTGTTTGAAGAGCTCATTTTCCCTCCTTGTATGAATGGAAGTTGTGTAGTTTATCCAAAAAGAGGAGGAGAAGAGGAGGAAGAAAGAGAAAAGAACAAGGAAGCCTGTTTTGCAATTTCTATGTTTTACTTTACCGGGGTTGGTTCATTTAAAGACATGGCCACCTGCTTTGTATAAATATTTGAAGCCTATTATGCCATACAGCCCATACTTTTGTTTCCTGTTCTCATTTTCTCAGTATCTGTCCATTTAAAGACATGGTCAGTTGATATATTTTAAACAAGCAGTGTATCTTGAAATTGGCCGTCCTTTTCCTACTTGTTGTAGAGGCCTTTTGCTTGCCCTGTGGATGATTGCCATTCTAGCTATAGACGGAAAGATCATTTGACTCGGCACTTGCTCCAGCACCAAGGGAAACTCTTCACATGCCCCGTAGAGAACTGCAACCGTAGGTTTGCTTTCCAGGGAAATATGACACGGCATGTGAAGGAACTGCATGATGACGAGTCTCCCGCCAGTGAAGGCCAAAAGCAGCACATTTGCCAGGAGTTTGGATGTGGAAAGGCATTTAACTATGCATCAAAGTTGAGGAAGCATGAGGATTCACATGGTAAGTATTTATGGCAGTCAATTTGTTGAACTTCTCATAGTTGGACGTATTTGTATGTTTGGTGTCCATGGCATTGTCCGCCTCTGTCCCTGCATATTTTTTCCAACTTCAGCCTGGCGTTTAATTATCCTTTGGTGCCCATGTCAGTGATTTTCATTAATTTGTTTGATGTCTTAACTTTTTTTCGCCCTTCAATTTTCTCTTTTATATGAATGAATTTCTGTGTAAACTCTGCTAATTTTCCCCTATCACAGTTAAACTAGATTCTGTGGAAGCTGTCTGCCTTGAACCAGGCTGCATGAAAACCTTCTCAAATGCCAAATGTCTCAAGGCTCACCTCCTGTCCTCCCACCAATATATTCCTTGTGATGTCTGTGGGACCCAACAGCTGAAGAAAAACATCAAGCGGCATCTATGCACCCATGATAATCAAGGAGTTGCTGAGAGGATCAAGTGCAGTTATGAAGGCTGCCTCCATACATTTTCAACTGTACGATTCTGCAAACATCCTTGTAACATTATTTCTGTCTTGATAAAAAAATGAATATCATTCTAATGGGTCAAGGATATCATGATGATGAATGAAAGAAAAAATAGGTTTTTTTGGTGGTTGGGCTATAATTCTCCGGAGGCAAGATCAGGACTCTCAACTCATATTGTCATGGACAGCTACACCTTAATTCTGTTACCACTTGGAAATCCAACACTGCCCATTATGTCCAGAATGTTGACAAACACATTAGATGCCAAAAGCATTTGACAAGGCAAGAAAACCACCTGATCGATGTCATTCTTTCTTCAAAAAACTCACTTTGATATCAGTTGTAGTTGTTGAGTAAATTGTGTTTCACAGTGCAAGCTGGAAACCCCACGAGTACAGTTGCAAGATGATGGAGATATCTTAGCTGCACATAACACACACACACACACACACACACACACACACACACACACACGCACGCGCACACACGCACACACACACGCACACACACACACACACACAAATCTCATGCAGCATGTAAAGGCTGTCCGGCTCTCCCCTATTGCTTTTATTTATTAATTAGTTTATTTATTTATTTGCAGAGGACAAATCTCATGCAGCATGTAAAGGCTGTCCACCTTGAGCTCAGACCATTTGAGTGTCGAGTCTCAGGATGCGGGCAGAAATTCTCCTATAGGCATGTAAGAGATAATCATGAGAGATCTGGTGCCCATGTTTTTGTCCAGGTGATTTGTCTATGTGCTACTTTTGAATGCAGTTCAAGCTTTTAATTTATAGTTACCTTTTCCATTTCAGGCATATTTCAACATAGTGTAATTGATGGTTTGTGTTTTGATTGCAGGGGGACTTTGAAGAATCTGATGAGCAATTTCGATCGAGACCTAGGGGTGGGCGTCAAAGAGAGTCTGTGACAGTGGAGACTCTGCTGCGAAAGAGGGTTGTTCCTCCAGGTCAGGATTCCGTATTGGATGATGCATCAAAATACCTGAGTTGGTTGCTTTCTGAGAATCAAGAGCCAGTTGCAGATGTTTGAACGCCTGTTAGAGTTGAGGACATCCACTTATGTATCACATTGACCTCATCTTCTGCATCAGATTATCTGTATGTTACGCATCTGGTCTCTTTTCCATGTATATGTGCTACAGATTTCACGTTCTATATAAAGCAGAAATCTAGTCATGTCCTGTGAAACTCCCAGATCTCATCTCTCATCTGAAGAATTATGGTGCCCGCAATCTCCTGGTGTGTTGGGGCATGTATGGTGTCCTGATTTGATCAAGCACATGACTGTTGATATTATGTACCCAACTGTGCGAGGGGGATGCTGCGAAGATCTCAGATTACAAGTGCAGGTAAGAGAATGCAGCAATTCGTATTAAATGAAGTTTTAAAAAGTGGATGTTTAGGATTTTATCTGGTAGTCAATTTACTTGGACAAGTTTCAAGCTAACTTGAGCTAAACTGAAATGAAAGACAAAAGAAGGGCATTGAAATTGAAAAATACAAAGACCATGTTGAATGGGAAAATGCTCCAGAACTCTCTGTAAATTTCCATTGAATTCTATGGCTGTGCCTGGTTTTGGGCTGCTGATGTGGTGACCCAGTCAGAGATCATTGGCTCATGAAAATGGATGGAAGTCCAAGCGAGTCCGGTCTTTCTTTTTCATTTTTCATCTCTGTTCTCAGCATTTTTAAAGAGTGTGAAATTGTTCCGGTATTGTACAGGGTTTGGAAAGCTCGGATTGTGGGGAATTTGGATCACTTGCTATTTTACTTGATTAGATGGATGGTTAGGATTGCTCGATCTGTGTGATTTTAGAGATATATTTCATGGACAATGGGCCCGGGATGGTTTGGAATCTTTGGATGACCATACATTAGTACCATGTGGGGAGGATAGTCACTGCCATTTTTTAAATGGTGCAAAACTAATTGGGGAGTAGAGCGCTTAAAATATATTTTACTGCCTAATAAGATTTTATAAGATCTTTAAGAGATTTTAAATATTAGTGATCTTTCTGAAATTTTGAAAATCTGTGTCCATAAACAGACAGCTCCTGTGAGTAGAGACCTCTGTGTGTTTGTGTGCAGCAAGTACGACGAGCCCATCTGGCAAAGGTTATGTGGGGCTACTAGATGACTGTGTAACTTCCATTTTTATATCTATTATGCTGTGATGTTGGCTCGGCTCAAATAGCCTTAAGGAAAAAAAAATTAGCCTCATGTTGTAATGTCTTTTTAAATAAAGACGAATCTAAATCTAGAGTTGTCTTGCAAGCTTATCTACGATTGGGAGGTGTTGGTGGGCCACTGCTTCTCTCAGTTCAAGGACTGCATATCGTGGTCTCCTTCTTGCCGGCGTTTCTTGTCTGATGAAATGGTGGTGGAATTGACATCCCTATTGGATCATATCAAATTTTGTTATCCATCTCTCAGTGACAAGGATAAGATGTGTTGGCAGTTGGATAAGTCTGGAGACTCTGGACTGCTTCTCAGTTCAATCCTTCTATGGCATGCTTTTAGATCGTGGTCTCAGGGAGACCTCTACTGGTGAGGTTGCTACCAAGTTTATTTGGTGCTATGGACCTCCTCCAAGAGTTGTGGCGTTTGCATGGTTAGTTGGTCGCCCAAATGCTTGTTTAATGTATATGGAGAATGCAGAATCTATTGATCACCTCTTTCTACAGAGTCTGATGGTGTCCTTTTTGTAGAATAGTATCATGTCCTCATTCTGAGTTTCTTGCGCTTGCCCGGCTTCTATTGATCTATTCTTTTTGTTTTTGACATGGGGTGAATCTCAAAATGGAGTTGCAAGTCCAATGGCATTTGGGTCCATTGGCAGGGCTCTGGGTTATTTGGGAAGAAAGAAATGGGGGTTTTAGAAATTTAAGTCACTCAGTGGAATGGGCGTGTTGAAAGTTTGAAGCCTAGTTAGTGAGTGGGATTCAGGTTCTGGGAAGGGAGGGAGGATTGATTATTGTTTTTCATGTAAACAATTTGGGAGGCTCTCTGTGTAATATTGCCTCTTGGCACTTGTTTATATACTTTTATTACGAACGAAAAAGTGTGGATGGGTTGCTCACTGTTGACTGTTTGGCAACCTTCTCTCACCCCCAGTTCCAGAGCATCTCTCCCTTTAATTAGGACTGAAGCTGGATATGTATCAATTTCCGCCCATACTCCAAATTTTTTACCAACATGTCCTTTGCTAATCCGGCTGGACACATCTCCACACTGAGTTTTCTAACTATCTTCACTTAGGCACACATGGTCCTCATAATGGGTGGCCCGACTTGATCTCCATGTCAGGGAACGTTCAAGGTCTCCCCCACCTAATCAATTTGGGGATTTTCATCCCTAACAATTGGGCCATGGTTTTAGTAAATCTAGATCAGTGGCCTGTTGCATTCTACTGCGAAAGGTCATGCCCCAGGATCCCCATGTAGATCTCATTGCTAAATTTGGGGAATTATTTCATTTGAACATGGTTTATTGTATTTCTATTCTTAACCATCCATCTAACAGCTACTTTAAGCTCATACATTTAAGGGTCCACATATATTATTGTGTATAATCTGTAAAAGTTATTTAATCTAGCTGTCTTAGCGAACAATTTTCTAGTTGCTTTTCTCGACACACGATCTTTACAAAATGATAAATTTACACTTGTCAATATTCTCAATAAATCATGTTAATGTAATCATTCGATCATTTCTATATTTTCCTATCCATTATGCCACTTGAAAGATTTGGATACAATATTAGCATCAAATACACCGGAAAAAAAATGTGCTACATGGTATAGACGAAAAATTATTTACAATATCTGGTTAAAATAGATCTCTTGACAATTTTTCCCAAGCAAGTATTGCATTACTTTTATTCAATTAGATTGTCTTTACAAAATCTTACATCAAAATTTCCTTTAACTACATATGTGATAGATGCTAATTTTTTTTCATCCTAAGAGCAAATAGAATGTCTTTAAATGACAGAAAATGTCCTATTTTTTACTTAAGGTGATATGTTCCAATTCCAATTACACCTTCTAATGTATTATTTCTAAATTGTGGCTTTCGAATGGAATGGCATGAAAATTCACAAAACTTTCGTAATCCTTTGTTACATTGCTTGTTGTCCTTGAATCTACAATAAATTCATTAAAGTTTAGATCAACAATTTAGATCAGCTATTAATATTTCTATGCAAATATAACTAATGAGTATGGGATAGTTTATCATTTTATGTTTAAAGCAAGTTCTAGCCAAAGGCCTTGTTTTTCCACTTACAAAATAAGAACCATCCCCCTATCCTTTGGGTCTTTTCTTATTATCTCTCCTTATCTATATGGGCTCTATATACGTGCATGTCAAGCAATTGTAGTGGTTATGAAATTTTCATGTGATAATATTTTAGGTGGATGCAATCAGTTTTGAGATAAATATGGCTGGTATTGATATGGTCATTGTTGGTAACGAGATGGATATGAAAAGAAATGATGACGAATGGGTAGATGATAGGGTGAATTGGATTGATTATTAGAAGCACTCTGTTTGTCTTTTTTTTTTTTTTTTCCTTTGATCAAACATTTTTCTTTCGACTTTCAGCAAAACTACACTACTTCTGGTTTGAACTGCTTTTACTCAACTTCATGTCCTAAATGATAGGCTAAGTCTTTAAAAATCTAATTACTTCATTGTGATTTAAGTTGTCTTTGTTGTGAGACTTAGAATATATTAGAGAACAAAACATTACTATGATTTTTTGTTAAGACAACATACATTTCGCAACTCCGTCATCATATGTTCTATTTTTCTAATGTGATCCTCAATAGAGCATTCAAGTAGCACCTTATATGCATCTAATTCCATTTGCATCGTCTTAATTTTGTCATCTGATATTTTGGCGCAAGATTCAGTCAAGGCATCCCAAGTTTCCTTAGCAGTCTCATAGATTTCACACGTAGGGATTAAATCCTTGTGCATAGAGCTACGAAGGATTTTGTTGTTTTCTTCCATTTTTGTATTTTTGTTGTGCAAATTTCATTATTACTTGTTGAGAAATTTTCATTTTTTATCTCTGGTTTCTCCTAACAATTTTAATGTGTACAACACATTTTCTTCGCTCAGTAGATTCTGATAGATTTGCGCCAGTCACCAAAATTGTTATCGTCAAATTTCTCTCTTTTCAAGAGGTCAACTAAAATTAATTTAGACATCATTTTTTATCACTACATTAGGTGAGAGAGAATCTTCTATTATTAAATTAGGAAACATGTATGAGACAATTTTAATAATACTCATGCATAGTCATCTTTAGTGTTCTAAAAGATCCAAACTAGTATCACACAAACCAATCGACACAAAAATAATACAATCATTGTTAGTCACATCCAAAAATTTCACTTACCCAATTGGGGGTAGTAGATATAATCAAAATCAAAAGAACAATAAACAAATCCCTTCATGGCAATAGTAAAGCCATACAGATCACAATAAATATGCCACACAAATAAATTTGCAACTATAGGCTCATTTGTTACAGTGCCACTCATATGCCTATGAGTATAGTATTTATTGTATTTTTTCATGGTGTAAACTTTTTGTATAAATGATGAAGAGGTGCATCGGTAACCTATTTCATCATTTTCTTTAGTTGTAATCATGTCAATCATTGCTTTAATACCACTTTTAGTAGTGAGTGGACAACGTGGCATTTCATATTGTAGATTATTATTATTACCATCATTGTTATGGATCGACTAACACGATTACATGATCAAGTTAGGGAGCTGAAACACATACGGGAACACAATTAAACTCACCTCTCCAATCTGACGGCAAAGATGGTATGAACATGTACGGTCTCGATCCAATGTAGGTAGATGAACCCCATGTTACATGTTCCATCTCTTCTTTCTTTCTTATCACCTCTTAGTAAGCAGGGACAAGTCGATAGTCCACCAAATGGTGCGTGAATACTGAGTCTCCTAAACAGAAGCACAAGTGTGTAGTCCATCATGAAGGTGCGAGTGTGTTGTCCTATAGACAAGCATGAGTAGGACACTCAAGGGAGCGGAAAGCCCAAGGTGGAGTGCGCAACAGGGAGGGGCGAGGTTGAGGCACACATTGTGCAGATAAGCGTGCCCTAGGAAAGATCAATCTATCGAGTGCACGATCCTATGTACACAAGTACGAAAAAAGGTGAGAGCAAGAGTGAGGAAAACTGATGGAGGGGGATTTTTATAGGGTGGCCTCTCTCCCTCCCCTCCTCTTCACTTTGGGAGCGGATTAGGTGTTACCCTTAGTAACAGATTAGTGGGTATTTCCCTCATCACGGAGCCCACCTAGATACATGTATTATAGTCGTCCATTCACTTTTCTGGCTCATTTTAGAGCATAGTCCAAAAATTGAAGCAAATCAAAATCTCAAGTGGACTGCACCATGAGGGAATGATGATCATTGAATGCTAACCATTAAAAACTTCTTAAGGCCCACCTTAATGTTTATTTGCCATCCAACCTATCATCAGCTCACCTGGATGAAGGAAGAAGCAAATATCAACTTGATCCAAAACTACTTTAGTCAGTAACAAGTTTTTAATTTTACTTTTATTTTTTTTTATTTTACGCACACATCACAATGGGTGCTCGAACCCATGACCTTAGTGTTGAAACTCCTGTGAGTCTACATCTAAGCCACGAGTAAGGACCTGTTTAGTGGTAGGGCTCAATGGAGGTTGACAGAGGTAAGACGAGCTTATTGTGAACCTGTCTGCTCCATGGACCCGCTGATGAGTGGACAGAAACTCTAAGGCACGTATGATCTTGGCCGTCTATAGACTCGACGTGGACACCATCTCACCTAGCGTAACACGCGTCCATATTCCATGGAGAGCGGATTAGCTGTTACCCTGGTAACAGCTGAGTGGGTGTTACCCTAACCGTGTGGGGCCCAAGATTGATAATTTTTTTTTTTACAAATCCACTCCGAGCATCTGTTTTTCCATCTCATTTTAGGAAGCGATGCCAAACCCTAAGAAGATCTAAATCTTAGGTGGATCATACCACTAGAAACAGTGATGAATGACCATTAAAAGCTATTTTGTCGGCTGGATCAAGCTGATATTTATAACTTCTCTTCATCAAGATCTTCTTGACATCATCAACAGGTTGGAAATAAACATTATTAAAACGTTACGCTGGGCTCTTTGGAATTTTTAATGGTGGGGAACTCAATCAACACTGTTTCCAGTGGTATGGTCCACCTAAGATTTGGATCTGCATAATTTTTCGAACCCATACTAAAATGGGCTGGATAAACGGATGGATTGTGTGGATATACAAAATATCATTCATGTGGGCCACACACATGAATGATATTTTCCCTGGTAGCATCCTGTCCGTCAATCAGGGCATCGTCTTTCTCTGGTAGCATCCTGTCCGTCAATCAAGTACGCATGCATGTTGCTGTTAAGACCTGTAGCAAAAAATCCATACGACTCACAACTCATATGGTGTCATCTTCTCGTTTGACATCCACTCCGTTCATCAGTTGAAGTGGATTAGGTGGTGACCCCAACACCACCCATATCCCTGCTGACCGGCCTCTGTGAAGCCCACCGTGATGTTTGTCTCTTATCCAAGCCGTCAATTCGTTTTCCCAACTCATTTTATGGACGATATTAATATTGAAGCATATCCAAATCACAAATTGGACGGCGGAAACAGTGGGATTCAACGTCTACCGTTAAATTATTTGGGATCAGCTTTATTTGCCATCCAATAAGGTTACACAGACCTGGGAAAATAAAAATATCAACTTGATCCAAAACTTCTGTGGCCCAGTTATGGTTTTGATCATGGAAATTACACTTGGCTTTGGGGAACCGAGGTCCGAGACACATCTGGACCGTTCGTAGCAAGAGAGTAAAAAAGACACCCTGCAACCATTTCGTCCGCTAGTTCTTGTGTCCATATTCCATAGCACGTGAAAACTGCGTCCGAAAGGGGAGGGGATTAGGTGAGACCCCGGATCCACTGAGGTGGGTGGGACCCCTTGACTGTGGGGCCACTGAAATGTATGTGACTACATCCACCTCGTTCATCCGTATTTAAAGTTCATTTTAGGGCATGATCCAAAAAACGAATCAGTTCTGAATCACAGATGGGCCATAGGCCCATAGTACAGGAAACAGTGGTGATTGACCATTAAAAATTTCCTGTGGACCACAAAATCTTTGGATCAAGATGATATTTATTTGGTCTCTTCATCTAGGTGTTTCTGACCTTATCAACAGGTTGGATGGAAATTAAACATTCTGTTGGAATCCATGAAGTTTTTAATGGTAGAGATTCAATCACGACTGTTTCTGTGATGTGGTTCACACATAAGACTTGATTCAGATTTATTTTTGGTACCATACCCTAAAATGATCTTTCAAAAATTTTGGACGGTGTGGATTTAAGACACATTCATCACTGTGAGCCCCACAGTCAGGGGTCCCACCCACCTCGGTGGATCCGGGGTCTCACCTAATCCGCTCCCGTCCGAAAGCTGCAACGCGTCGGCCCTCGAGGAGCCGTTTCAGCACGTAGCAATTCAAGCATCCTGTAATCGCCACATCTACACGTAATTCGTTTCGAGCATTTTCGTCTTTTAGACGAAAATCTTCCTATAAATGCAGGCCGTTGATTCACATCCTTCCCCATCAGAACGGTTCAATTTCTTTAATGGCGAAATCAGTAACCCTCGTTCTGACTCTTTTCCTTCTTTCCACCACCTTAGCTCTCTCATACGACCCTAAGCTCGAGCACTGCAAGCAGAAGTGCCAACAGCAACCCAGTCCGCCCCAACAGAGCCAATGCCCGAGTTCGTGCGAAGAACAGTATTCACACGATGCTGGTAATGATCTGAATCGAGAGGATCCTGAACAGCAGCTGCAGCAATGCTTGGAAGATTGCCGACAGCGTCAACCTGGCGAGAGAGAGTGCCAGAAACGCTGCGAACAGCAATACCAAGAACAAACAAAGCAAGGTTGTGGTGGTGGCGATAGGAGTCGGGAAGATCCGCAACAGCAGCTCCAGCAATGTAGAGAGCAGTGCAGGCAACAACAGCAGCACCAAAGCGAATGCGAGCAGCTGTGCGACTGGCAGTACAAAGAACAAGAAGGACAGGGCCATGGTGGTGGTGGCCAGAGTCGAGTGCCGCTAGAAAAATGCAAGGAGCGGTGCCGACAACAGCCACAGCAGAAGGAATGCGAGCAGCAGTACAGAGAGGAGAGCCAACGTGAAGGGAGCCCATGGAGTGAAAGCAGTGAAGAACAAGCACGGAATAATCCTTTCTTCTTCGACGAAAAAAGCTTTACACATCGAGTCAGGACTGAAGAAGGCAATGTTAGGGTTCTGAAGAGGTTCTCTAGACAGTCTGAGCTCTTGTGAGGGATCGACAGCTACCGCCTTGCCATCCTAGAGGCGAACCCTAATACCTTCGTCATACCCAACCATTGGGATGCCGAAGCCATTCTCTATGTGGTTAGAGGTATGATTTTTCTTTTCTTTTCTCTCCTTTTCTCATTGTCTTTGTAGTAAGTAGAATGAATGAGGAATTGTGAATTGGTTGCAGGAAGAGGAACAATCAATTTCCTGAGAGAGAAAAACAAAGAGTCTTACAACATTCGGAGAGGAGATATCCTTAGGATTCCTTCGGGGACTATTGTCTTCTTGATCAATAAAGACAACGACGAGAAGCTCTATGTTGCCAAGCTTCTTCAACCCATCTCCACATCTGGTTACTACAGGGTAAAAAACAATCTTTTCCTCCACCACTCCAAGTAATCTCATACTATTCTAGTTTTAATTTGGGACTGAAAATGATTTGTGGGGTGTAGGAATTTTTTGGGGCAGGAGGTGAGGACCCTGAATCGTTTTACCAGAGCTTTAGCAATGATGTCCTTGAGGCCATCTTCAAGGTAAGCAGACTCCTTTCTCTTTGTCATTCTAATGATGCTGCTGCTTCTTCACAGAAACTTGTATGCATGTGGTCTATGTGGTTTTTTGATTGTAGATTCCGAGGGATAGGTTGGAGAGGCTGTTCGGAAAGCAGAGAAAGGGCGCAATCATCAGGGCTTCCCAAGAGCAGATAAGGGCCTTAGAAAGACATGCATCCTCTTCCAAGGGCGGTCGTCGTCAGTGGCCATTTCGAGAATCGAAGGGGCCTTTCAACCTACTGAACAAGAAGCCCACCCATGCCAACAACTACGGTGAGCTGTACGAAGCTGATGCCGACGACTACAAGCAGCTCCGAGATATTGACGTCCAAGTCTCTTTTGCTAACATCAGCCGTGTAAGCTTCTTCTCTGATCTCTAGCTTGGCAAGAGCTGAAATTCACCTGAACTATGTTTCTGGTGGGACCCACATTTTAATTGTCCAGTATTTCAATCTGGTGGCCACTATCATGTAATTAATAGACCAACGCTCTATGGGATCATGACCCTAGGCTTTTAGCTGGTGGTTTCTGCATGGACAGCTAGGGTCAATCGTCGATGCATGTTTTTGGGTACTTCCCATGCATCCACTAGTCCACGAAAACTCAGCTCAATTAGATCGAATTGAATAGTCATGACTAGATTCCAACCAAGCCTCGATCGAGAAAATCTCAATTTCATAAAGACTCAACAAAACTCTCAAAAAGAAATGGACGACCCTCTAGACTGGAATTGGCACAAATGACATTATTTATACTTCTAAATATTAATACAAGAACCCAGAAAAACTCATGCGATTTCTCAGGAAACCAACCGAGTTTTGAGTCAACTCAACTCAACCAGGTCTCGAATTGAGAATTCCTGTTTTTAAAGTTATGCCCATACCATACTAGTGAATGGTTCTGGTTCTGATCATCAAAAAGTGGGCCCCACGTGGATCAAGTGATCTGCTTGCTCAAACAAGGTACTTTGAGCATGGGTCCAAGAATAAGGGGTAATTGTGTCATTTTGCAGGGTGCGATGCAGCTGGCCTTCTACAACTCGAAGGCTACAAAGGTGGTATTGGTGGTGCAGGGAAGGGGCTACTTCGAGATGGCGTGTCCTCACGTCTCGAGCCAGCGTCGCCAGAGCGAGCAAGGAAGTGAGCAAGGACGCGGGCAGGAAGAAGAAGAAGAAGAAGAAGAGCAGCAGCAGCATGAAGGTCCTGTAAGCTACCAAAGAGTCCGTTCCCGTCTCTCTCCCAACACGGGCTTCATCGTCCCAGCTAGTCATCCAATCGTGACCGTTGCTTCCCGTGACGAGAATCTGCAGATGGTGTGCTTTGAAGTAAATGCTCGTGATAACCAGAAGTACTTTCTCGCAGGTGGGTCATGTGTTTTGATGCCAACCAAATGGATAGTAAGGATCTTCTGATACTGCAGTGGGACCCACCAAATATTGATCTTGTTCTTGCCATATGTGTGTAGGGAAGAAGAACATTCTGAGGCAGATGGAGAAGGAAGAGAAGGAGCTCTCCTTCGATGCACCTTCAAAAGAGGTAGAAGAGATCCTCAATGCTCAGGGAGATGATGCTTTCGCTCCTGGGCCAGAGCAAGGCCAAGAGACAGATTTCTCCGGCTTCTAGTCGAATGTTCGTGGAAGAGACAGAGAGATACTATATAAGTACGTAGAGAGGGAGTGTGTAAATACCAAATAAGAGTTTCCATGGCATAGGAAGAATAAACATGCGGTTTTTCTTGTGTATGTTTGGTGCATCTCTTCTCTTCCGTTGACCCTTTGGGGCCCACATGCTGAGATGGTCCAGCGAGGCCGGAACTGAGTTCTATGCTATTGAAGCTGTATATGATATTGGCCATCACAGCCATTCACTAAGTTTATAATCAACGGCCAGGATTATCACTGGAGCCACTAGGACTGATTGTGAAATCCTGGTTTATTTGTGGCCGAACCAACAAGAGTAATGGTTCAAACTGATTATGAAATCCTGTTTTATTTGTGGCCAAACCAACGGGAGGGATGGTTCAAACACCACTATTGTCACACATGCTTGAGTCCTGACCGTGGAATTTTATGCAATGAGATGAATAGAGTTCCTATGTCTGCGTTTAATTACTGGGGCCACGTGCTGACTGATTTAATCGGAACTGTCATGTGCAGCGTCACGCCCCCCCAATTCTGATACAAAGTGGGGAAGTGCCATGCCCCACAATTAGGATATAAAGTGTACCCGAGTTATGGTCTATGATTCATACACACCGAGTGTATCTAAATCAACGAGTCATGCCGTTTGAATGGAGGTGTAGTGTTAATAATAAATCTAAGTTCTCATTCGCATCCTTCATATGCATAAATCATCCCACAAACAACCCAAACATTCACAACCATACGTCTACAACAACTGCAAACTATTAACATTACTTCACAGTCCACCCATCTGAAACTTTAAACTATCATTTATCACCATGCACAAAATAAATATTCAACAACTGATCTTAACACCTCCTACTATTTACCACTAGTACTACAACTATTTACAAGCAACCTAATTCCACAACAATCTAGGCCATCATGAGTATTTTCGACTAACAATCCTTTCACACGAAAGGGTCTAACCCAAAAGGCGACTCTAGTCGAAAAGTCTAATATAAGGACAACAAGGGTTCTTCCCGAAAAGGGCATGAGGGTCGCGAATGTTAAAGACGGGTCCATCAATTCACAAGGCCTGAGTTGCTAGTCCAAAATATTAATTCAATTGTCAACCCATAAAAAAGATAATCAATTTCACATAAATAATTCACAATGCGATAGTTAACATATATAAACTGTTCAAAGAAATGGTGGATAAATCACCCAAACAATTAAGGAAACGACAATTCTAAACACTCAGACAATTTATACAAGAATAATTCAGCAACATATTTATGGTTCTATGCATGTTAGCATTATTCAAATAACCTACTCAAGATTCAACGCATATACAAAACACAATATGTATTGTCATAAACGAAACAACCATACACGAATATACTAAGCAAATACCAACTTAAAATGTTGGACAAAGCTTGAAGGGTAGATCTTTACCTCATGCGGTTAGGGTTTCTAGATTCGAGTGCTCCATCTCATTCTTGCTCTTAGACAGTGGCTTCCGTCATAAAAAATTGGGGGTAACACCGAACCCCAATGGTTACAACCTGAAATCGGCACTCCAATTACTCCGAGTTATCCTTAAATTAGAAACCAATCGAGCAATTCTACTTACATAGTTATCTGAGTCAACGACTCAGTGGCTCAACCCCCAAATTCAGGCCTAATAGGATGATCGAATGTTGCCATGCCGCCCATAAACTTTAACACATGGCTAAGCAATGGCTACGAACTCTAACAATGCAGGAAACCTCGCATGCAAGCACCGATAAAGGCACTGACAACGAGCATCTGCCTAGTGAAGGTCATGCATATACCCATACACGGGGCTCCCTCCTACACATCTTCTCTCTCTCTCTCTCTCTCTCTCTCTCTCTCTCTCTCTCTCTCTCTCTACCTTTTGGTCTCTCCAAGCTACCCTAAGGGTCGAAAATGGGAAGAAAATGGGAAAATGTCCTTTTATAGCCCGAATAAAGATTGGGTGGTTTGCAAGAGTATTAAAACTCGGGGATTGTCGATAGGACGTGCTGGGTCCAGCGATTCTATTGGTGGGACTAACATAACATGAGTTTCTCAGGTTTTCAAGCCACATAGGCCTATCGAATCGACAAAACATGGGTTTCTCAGGTTTTCAAGCCACACAGGTCAGTCAGCTCGACAAGTTCATCGATTTGACCTACCGAACATGAGTCTACTGTCAATTTGGGTCTTTTTGCCCCTCTAAGGCCTTAGGGCCAACCTCCCTACTCTTCTAGATGACCTAGGGCCCTAAGGCTAGGGTTATCGAGACCTCGAACACTACAGACTATCATGGTCTTTTTGCCCCTTCAAGGCCCTAGGGCCAACCTCCATACTCTTATGGCTGACTTAGGGCTCTAGGGCTAGGGTTATTGAGACCTTGAATGCTACAAAAATCAAGGAGTCGATCGAATAGACTGGATGCCATCGAGTTTTAGGTTTCTGAGACCATGGTTTACTAACAAACTTCCAGCTTATATGGGTTCACTAGTGTAGATAGTCAATTCTCGCTGAGAATTTCAAAAGCTAGGATTTTCACTAAAAATCTTGAGTATCCTAGGTTGTATACACGCGTGCGTGTGCAACTAATCGAAAATTTCCTAGTAACTCCCAAGGACGTCCAATACCTGAGTATTGAAGGGCCGTGGCGTTACATAAAGCATGCCACAACAACGTCTGATTTGAAGAAATTCAATCCGGATAGGGATAAATTGTCGTTAGAAATATGAACCGTAAATTAACCATGACTTTTGATTCAGGTATTTTTACAGGACGCACGACCTATCAATCTTTACTGTAATGGGCTATCCGGGGTCAACTTACCCACATTGTGGGTCACATTCATCCATTTTATGAGAAAATGCACTCTTCTAGTTCAAAAATGAGATTTTAAGGAAAAATTATTATTTTTTGTAATTTTGATTTTTGTCGTATTTTTTATTTTTTAGAGTTTTATATTCTTGTCTTTTTTAGAAATTATTTGTAATTATGCTAGGTTTATCTGGACTTTTTATTTTTAGAAAATTGGGATTTAGATGAGTTTTATTATTTTAAGTAACTTCTATTAATATTAGAATTTTGTTATTTTTTGTAATTACAAATTAGAGTTTTATTTATTTTTTTTCTTTATTAGTAGTGTAATCAAGAATTGATAGACATTAAACATTATTCAATAAAATATTCAGATTTTCCATCTTAATTTCTTGTGGATTTAAGAACTCCCCTATCTCCTTATGGATTCAAGGTTTTAATTACTCATAGAAGACGATGATCTTCCTCATCGCACCCTTCCCTGCATCAACATTTGAAATAGTCAGGATCTGAGAAACTCTTTTGCATATTTGCACATGAAGGCAAGCGGAGCAGAGCATGGGGCTTCCCAAAGAAGGAAGCCCAAGTAGAGCAATAGCAAAGGGGGTGTTACACACACACGTGTGTGTGTGTGTGTGTGTGTGTGATCTGGGCCAGACAAGTAGCTCTTCTTCGACTTCCTTCACCAGTGGTGAAAGGTGGCACTAAGTGTCCTTTAGTCAACTCTTTTTGGTTAGGGGTCATCGACGACAAATCTCATAATTTAAATGGTTTTGATCATGAAAATATGATCCCAATAATGTTTCTAAACTTGACATGATCTTGAATATAAGAGTGCTTTTAAATTGCACATGATCTCAAATCCAAGTGTGTTTTTAAACTAAACGTTCATGTTAAATGGACCACAATTATTCATTGTTTATTGGACTGGGCCAACGGGCAAATCCAAGCCATTCATTATTGGCCCTGGCATTGGCCTAGATTTCAAGCCCAAAACTATCCCTCAGGCCAAGTTTACCAGCCCAAGCCCTGGCCATACAAGGCTGGGCGGCTGCTAAGACCGACGGTTAGAGCTGTACACGAACTGAATCGAATCTAGCTTGGCCCAGCTTGGATCGGCTTGGTCATCGAGCCCAACTGAGCAGCTTGGCTTGATTTGGACGAGCTTTCGAGTCGAGTTCGAGCCGATCCAAGCTCAAGCTTTTGACCCTAAATTTGAGCTCGAGCTTTCGATCCAACATTGAGCTTGGGCTTTCGACCCTGGGGGGAGGGGGGGTCGTCGGACGGCTGGACGGTCAGCGAGGAAGGGCGTGGGGTTGGGCTGCGGGCAAAAGGAGGGCGCTTGTCGCCTGAATGAAGAAAAATTAGGGCAAAAGAGGGGGGTGCTCGTTTTTTTTTTTTTTTTTTTTGTGTGTGTGTGTGTATTCTAAAGCCAATTTGAGCCTTATTTCGAACTAAGCTGAATCGAGCTCGGTCTAGCTCGAGCTTGGCTCGAATTTTGAACAAGTCCAAAAAATAAGCTCGGCTTGGCCTGATCCTCCTTACAGATCGAGCCGAGCCAAGCGAGCTTTTTGAGTTGGCTCGGTTCTCTACCAACGTTGCCACCTGACTCACTTGGTAGGAAGCTGGGCCTTGTCCAGGCACGCTTGGCTCGGTTCTCTACCAACGTTGCCACCTGACTCACTTGGTAGGAAGCTGGGCCTTGTCTAGTAGACACCTCAACGTGAGTTCATCTTATTTTAATCAATGGTATTTGTGTATTATAAATTAATTAAAATGAGATGAATAATCATGCATTAGATATTAATGTCTCTCGTACATAATTACTATTAACTAAAGTGAGAGAGAAGGTTTTAGGCATCCTCTAAACAGGGCCTTGGGTTTTTTCTTATTCTTTTTTATTTCACTTAAAACAAAAAAGCTTAGATTTCACATGTCTCTGTATGGATTTCACATGCGTCCGTGTGTAGATGTGTATGGCTCTGCTATGGGGCATACACGCATTATGTGTTGCTGAATGATGGGGCATATATGTTGTGGGCTACCGCATGAAACTTGAGATGCACGGATGATTGTGATCCCATCGCTCTTTGTAGTTGATTTGAAACAATGAAAAGAAATTTGTCAATGGCTCACATTCATGGAAACTATCTTATTTATCCAATGAAAAGATACGCTCCTGTCTGGGTTGGCTCCCGCCCTCAGGTTAGTTTCCATATGGCCCAAATCAAACCCATTTAAAAACTGGGCCATGGTCAGGTTGTATTGATTTCGGGATGTCACGCACCTCAGTCAACCGGACCCATTTAGTAAATCCGGGTCGATCTTCCAGACCCAGACCCACTTTATTGACCCGCCCACTTCACCTATGCGCCCGGGCCACGCCAAAAACTTCACCGAGTCATCCTTTTCGTGTCCTTCAAGTCGCCCCACCAAACCATTTATATGTAAAAAAGCCAACCCCATCTCTCCCAATAATCCCTACGGATACGCAGCAGCTGCAGCAGCAGAGAGAAGAGAGAGAGAGAGAGGGATGGAGTGCGTATTTGGGTTAGTGGGGGACGGATTTGCAGTTGTGGTGGCCGACACCTCCGCCGTCCATAGCATCCTCGTTCACAAATCCAACGAAGACAAGATCATGATCCTCGATTCCCATAAGCTCTTGGGCGCCAGTGGTGAATCCGGCGACAGGCACCTCTCTCTCTCTTTCTCAATCCTAGCCGTCCATTCAAGATCGATCATCTGTCTCTCTCCCATTCACCATATCAATGTTTTTTTTTTTGTTTGCAGAGTTCAATTTACGGAATATATACAGAAGAACGTTCATTTATATCAGTTTCGGAACGGGATCCCTCTCACCACAGCAGCCGCCGCCAATTTCACTCGAGGCGAGCTCGCCACTGCCTTGAGGAAGGTATGCGAAGGCGCACTCTTCCTTCGTTCTTCTTTTCTCGATATTCTTGTTTAGGGTTTTGCGGATGTGAGAATTTGATTCCTTTTGGTCTGTGTTTTCTAGGGTTACACCTGATCTGAAATGTGGTAATGCCTGACGAACCCAGAAATAAAAATAAATGCATTCATCAGTGAAAGGGGCATCTAAGGCGAGCACAATGCACAAATTTTGTTATCTGGTGTACTGCGCTCAAATTGGATGTATGGCAAAACAGTTCATGATCTGGATAGTTCATCGAATGGTCCCACTATGGGTGGGGGTCTGCAAGTCGCATGGATTGGATAATCCTGATCATCTCAGCCAGTACTGACTGCTTCTTATATTGTTTTCCATTGTCCATTTGTATGCCACTGATTTTAGTGTGTTTTAGGATTGATTAACAAGTTAAAAGATTTTACACCGTGGAGTGGGACCCACCCAGTGAATCTCGGTATCATGGTTAGCCATGTGACTTATCTAATTTCAGTGCAGAGCACCAAATGGGGAAATCAGTGCCCTATGCGCTGATTAGGTTGCCCTTCTTCAACAAATAGGTCACTTTGATGGACAGACCTCCTCTACGAATATTATGTAGAATTTCTTCTCTTACATTCACGCCTCCTTATTTCCCTCACTCGAAATAGCCACTTTTTTGAAATGTTAGGAAACAACATCCACTTACCTAAAATAGCTAGTTTTTTCAGTCTTACACCCACCAATCCTATCTCGACAATTCCACTTCAATTAAAAGATGTTGGCCTAAAAAGACTCCTTAGATATATAAGCCCACCAGAGAGTAATTCTATGGTTGGAAACAGGGTTATGCTTTTTGTTACAGTAATTTGGGGTTGACTTTTTTTTTTGGTCCCTTTTGTGTGTTGGCCACACTGGCCCACACACACTAAAACAACTGATATGGGGCATCGGTTAGGGTCTGGGTCAATGCACTTTTTTTTAGGCAAGAAATGGTAGGATCATTCTCTTGAAATTTTGATGCATTGTACCGTTCAACTAAAGCTGCATGCTACACTACAGTAGCTTGGTTAGCAACTTAATTGTCCTAGTTGGTTTGATACAAGCTACTGAATCCTAGTTTTAATCTTTTGTTCCTTTTACCGGTTGTTGGTTTGATTTGGATTGACAATGATGTTGTTTTAGAACCAATGGAATTAGTTTGCATTCAAGAAGGATTAGTATGTACTACAGCTGATAAAAAGACATGCAGGCTATAAGGAGAGTTTACTTTGGGTCTTTGAGTTTTCTGGTGAGTGGGTTCTCACCCTCTCTCTTTCAATCTCTCTCATTCTAGTAAATGACTGAGGATTCAGGTGGCTAGTTTTGCTATCAAGTTTTTATGCAAACCTAGAATACTACAGTTATATATATATATATATATATATATATATATATATATATATATATATATATATATATATATATATATATAATAATAATAATAATAAATAAATAAATACAGTCTCCATTTTGTGTCAAATTTGAGTAACTGCATTTCGAAAAAAAAAAAAGTTCCACCTTTTGAATAAAAATAAAAATAAATTGTTTTCTAGCAAGTAGCAACACAATTGTACCACTGATATGATTCCTGTTCATAAGCTGGAGTCTCATATGTATGTGAGGAGCTTCCTCTGAACGTTGCTAATGATTTCATATAAATTAAGAGGAAATTTCCATATGGATGTTCGAAGGTGTCAAGCTCAAGAAGCGCCAATGGAATGAAAATTCACTCATTCCTGAACAAGTTAATTAGTGCTTTACGACCTTGAAAGTGATCAAGATGCTGATTCACATAAGTTCTCTAAGCATTCGGACCTTGTTGCAATCCTGACTGTAATGGGGAGAGAATTAGAGACCTAAACAGCCTAATTGTGAAGCAATGAATGCTCCTATGAAATAACCCAGTAATCTTCCTCAAAGTAGCATAATTCATGCTTCTTAGGGCTCGTTTGGGAGCTTGTATTTGGAATGCATTGGAACCCAAATCACAATTACAGTGGATTCAAGGTGATTCTGAATCCTCAATTGTGTTTGGCAGCTTGTAATTGGAGTGCACTGGAATCCAAAAATTGTGTTTGGAAGCCTGTAATTCTAATGTGTTGGAATTCTTGGTATATTTGTAGGAACCTGAGTTTGATTAACTAAATCAGCTTTAATATCCCAAATTGCTGTACATATGTGATATTTGACAGAATGATTGTAATAAGCCCATTGAAATATATACTTTTGTAAAAAAATGACAAAATTCTGAGCTTCAGGTGAGACAAAAAACAAGATTCATGGGGATTATGGTGAGGAGACAACAACTTTCTTGGTAATTGCTTTGTTGCTGCTTGGGGTTAAGGTGGTAGCATGGGGGCTCTCAGGTCCCAACAATGCTTGCTAGGAGTTCTTCTCGCTTCAAGGGAGGGATCCACACCTTCAATCACCCTCCTTCCATTGAAATGCTGGAAGCACATATTGTACAAGTTTGCCATCACATATCAAGGACAGATGCCCCTACCAAGTTCATGATGATAAAGGTGGGATCATACATCGTACAGAAAGCTCCCATCTCATGCTAGATTAGCAGGTGGATTGGATGCTTGTGCCAATCAGCTAGACACCTGTTAAGATCACTGTCATGAATGTCAAATTGTAGCCTTTTAAAAAAGAGTTGTATATTGTGATTAGAGTATGGGTGAGGGTCATTTTCTCGTCTCATCTCATCTCGCTAGTGTAAATCTAATCATATCCCCAAATATCGAAGAACATAGAATCACATAAGGGAAATAGGAAAGAGAGTACCCCTCTAGTGATACAAGTAATTCACATGTTAATAGGCTTGGGCTTGAAGAAGCTAAATCTAATCCTTCTCATAGAGTGCAAGAGGAAAAATGTAGCAATGGTGGTGACATGATGGATGGGGCCATTTGTATAGGAACTAGTGATGAAAGGCCAAAGCTTGCAGTTTTGGTTCAATGCACGTGAAGATCTTGTTGCGGTGGTGTTAGCGACTAGCAACCATCATATTGTGGCCGGTATTGGGGTTAGTGACTAGTTAGCAATTTTCCATTAATGTCTTCCCTGGGATGCGGGAATCATATTGTATATGTTTGTAGTCACATGCACATGCCCCTACTCTATTTAGGCTGATAAAGGCGGGTTCATGTGTCGTTTGAAAAGCTCCCATCTCATGCTAGACAAGACAGGTGGATAAAATGTTTTGCTCCGCTAAGTTAGTTGTCGCAGATTTTGAATTGCAGCCTTCTAAAAAGAGAGCTATATATCTCGAGAAGATCGTGGGCGAGGATCTTTTCTTGTCTCATCTCACCCCTCAAGTGTACATATTATTGTCCTTAAACATTGTAGTACACAATCACATAAAGAGAAATAGAAAAAGGAGCCCCTATTGCAGCAAGACGGGTAATTTGCATGTTACTAGGCTTGGGCTTGTAGAAGTTCGTGCAAACCTCTATTTATCGAATTCGCATTATAGAGCGCAAGAGGAAGATTGTAGCAAGGGTGGTTGCATGATGGACATGCCTGCTTATATAGGGATTAGTGATGAAAGGCCAATACTTGGAGCTTTTTCGTTTAACGCCCATGAAGAGCTTGTTGCAGTGGGGATAGTGATTGCTAACCATCATACTATGGTTAGTATTGGGATGCTCAGTTGATTTGCAATTTGTCATCAACATCTTCTTTGAACCAAGTTAGATTTCCTAAGAGATGACTTTGGGTCTCCTTTAATGCAAATCCAAAAAAGAATGCAAGTGATCAAAGATAGATAAACAAGATTGTAGGGAAGGAACAAAAAAACACACTCACACACACACCAAAATCTTTCTTCAAAGTAAAGAAACAACAAACCAAAGAAGTTTTATTCAAGTCATCATAATAAATGCATTACACCTCCGTAACATAGCCATTACAGGCTTAAAGCAAAAAGAGAAGCCCTTGTAACAAAAATTGATCAAATTGCCCTTGAATCCCATCACTACCATATGAGTTGTATATAAGTGGGCCATAACTAACTCCAATGGAGTTAGAATTGCATGATCTCAGGCTCGTTTGAAAGCTAAATCAATGGGCTATCAAACGGGACCAATCTCGTATTATTTGGACATTGTTTGGTGCCCCAAAAGTGGCCCACCGAAAAAGTGATGAAAATACAAAAGAGAAATGATCAAGTACTTAATCAAATCCTAACAACTAACTAAAACAAATAAATCATAGAAATATTTTTGACCATTTGATTGATCCTCTCAACCCTAGAATGTAATCTAAACCATTGATCCCATTAGATTGTTCATCAGATCACATATTTGGCCCCGATCATCAATCAAGACAAACGGATAGATTCTTCAAATCTTGGTCAATCCACTTGTGTGGCCGTAGCATCATCCTTCTATGCCGAGCTGTGAATTTTTTGTGTGTGTTGTGTGTGTGTGTGTGTGTGGGGGGGGGGGGGGGGGGGGGGGGGGGGGGTGGGGGGGGGGGGGGGGGGGGGGGGGGGGGGGGGGGGGGGGGGGCGCATTTTGGCTCATTGAGACCTTAGGGTGGACTAGGAAGCAACTGTAAGGTGATAGAGGTAGTGATGCTTCGAAAATGGTGAGCCTTAGTCATGACTTTGGACTAATAAGGTTGACAACAACATTTTGGCTTCATCAGGACATCAAGATACATTAGGGATGAAAGTTCAAGGTGACAGAGGCAGCAACACTCCAGAAATGGTGAGCCTAAATCGTGATTTGGGGATTTTGTTTTGTGAGAAGGCTGGTGACCCGAAGAACTTGTTTGACTTATTGGCACTGTAAAGACAAGGATCAAATGGTCTAGAGGGTTTCTATGCAAGAGGGTGCATGCAAAGTTCATGATGACATAACATCTCAAGAATTCCTTTGTGTCTCGCTAGAGGGGAGATAGATAAGGGTGTATCGTACAAGGGAGGGAAGGGCGGAACTGATGGACCAATGAAAGTGATCTCTTGGAATGTCAGAAGGCTAGACAACCTTGATAAAAGACAGGCTGCTAAAGATATACTTAATACAAGGCTAGACAACCTTGCTAAAGTGGATGTTGTTCACTACAAGAATCTAAAATAGAGGATGTGGATGATAGAGTTTTCAAAGATTTGGGGGACACCACGAACAAGGGCTTTGGTTTCTTTCAGCAAGGGGGAGAACTCTAATAGGCTAGTAATAGATGATGAATCAGAAAGATCATTTTCGATATTAGCTAAATTTCGCCAAGGATTTTGATGCCAATATAGTCCACATGACCCTGCACTGAGGGATGAGTTATGAGTCGAGCTTTCTTCACTTAATAGATGGTGGAATCTTCCTTAATACGTTGGTGGGGAATTCAACGCCATTGAGTTGAAGGAGAGGGCTACATGGTTGAAGGAGGGTATTCAAAGCTCTTCTTCTTCTTTTCCAGAGGATTGCGTATGGGAGACGTGAGCGTAACCATATTTAAAAGATCATGATTATGGGGGAGTTGGTGGTGATCCTATACAAACTAAAGATAACTCAATTTTGTGATTAATTTTACCCCAAGGGTGCCTTTCAAAGGCCAACTATTGATGGGCTAAGTTTTAAGCAATTATCCTGCAATATGGTGGCATTGTTAGGACGAGACTTTGCAAAAGAAGTTCATAGGACTATTTGTGATGTGGATGGGGGAGAAGGTGCTTGGGCATGATGTTTTCTCATAGGCTTTCTTTCAAGTCGGTTGAAGTATTGTCAAAGGCGACGTTTTGAGCATTATGAGAGAATTTCATGAGCAAGCAATTCTCAATAATTACTTTAATCACTCTTATCCTAAAAGTCAAGGAAGCCACTGACTTAAGGGAATATAGGCCAATTACCCTAGTTAGTAGCACAGTCTAGCACCTATAAATTCCTTGTAAAAATGCCTTTTGATTAGGTTGAGGGAAATTACGTGCTAAGTGATCTCTCAAAGGGCATTTGTGAAGAAGAGATAGAATTTAGTCGGCGTCCTCAAGGCCGATGAGTGCATCTAACTTGAGGAAAAGGAGTGGCAAGGTCGGTAGTTTTTGCAAGTTTGACATGGAAAAGTCTATGACCATGTAGATTGGAGCATTTTGGAGTATCCCCTTTCTAGGGTGGGTTTTGGAGCTAGGTGGATTAGATGGATTAATGGGTCCATATGTTGGTGTCATTCTTGATCCTAGTCAATGGTTGGCCACATGGCTTTTTTCTTTTTCTTTTTCTTTTTTCTTTTCTAACTCAAAGAGTTCTTTGGCAAGGGGAATATCTCTCTCTCTCTCTCTCTCTCTCTCTCTCTCTCTCTCTCTCTCTCTCTCTCTCTCTCCTTTTTCTATGTGACCGAGAGCTAGGAGATGTTAGAGAGAGCTATGAATCATGATCTATTGAGAGGGTTCATTGTTAGATCACAAAAATTGCTTATATCCCATCTTCTGTTTGCACTCACAGACGACTCTTGTTTTGTTTGCTGCTTATTTGGAGCAAATGAAGGTTCCAAGAGGCGTTCTTAGATGTATCAAAGCAATATTTGCTCTTTTAGTGAATGTTGGGCAATTGGTAGGGATGGCTATATCCAACGAAGAGGTGCAAGCTCTTGCTAATTGGATGGTTTGCGAAAAAAGAAACTATTTCAGTGGAATATCTTGATCTCCCAGTTGGGAGCAAAGCCTCCGCCTATTTATTTTGGGATCCGAAAAGATTGAGAGAAGGCTTGCTAAGTGGAAACGCTCCCATTTAACCTTGTAAGTAAGAATCACAACTTTACTTCCTTTCCATGTTCAAAATGCTTGCAACGGCCTTGAAAAGTATAAAGAAAATGGAAAGGGACTTCCTTTGACAGGGAAGAAGAAAGAATCACAACTTCTACCTTGTAAATTGTATAGTGGGAAGATGCGCAGAATGTCAGAGAGGAGGCATTGGGGTGGGGAATATTTGGGAAAAGAATTGGGCTCTCTTGGGTAAATGGTGTTAAAGATTTGAGGAGTGAGAAGTGATGTGTGGTGAGGTTTTCGTAGGAAACATGGCTCTTTTGGTGGTGGATGGTTCCTGGCTATCCCCTCTAGGAATTTTGGGTTGAATATATGGAAAGCAGTTAGTAGCTTGGGAAGCGCTCATGCCAATAATGTGAGTCTTCCAAGTAAGACCCTTGGATAGTTGGCGCAACTTGGTTATCGAGTCAATGAGATCTCGAGACCTGGATTGTAAAGAAATGGACAAGAGTACACCCACAAGAATATTTGAGTAAAGGGAGAAATAACTTTATTAATATCAAGCTTCTTCTCACAATACTTGAGAAAACTCACACTCAGGAAATTTTGAATGCCTACCTTGTACACCCTTCCTATAAACCCTAAATAAATCTTTAATAAAAATCTTCTTAAGTATTAGATTGATTTAAATACAGTCTACCTAAGATGGAAAGAAGCCTAGTAATGGTAAAAACAAATATGGAAATAATCCTCAAAATCTTCAATTGTATCTTTAAATTATTCCCAAAATTTCAATCACATCTCCTTATATCTCCATTCACATCTTTAAACCAGCCCCTTTATCTTCCATAGATAGTAAATTTCTGTACTTGATATTTAGTCCCGAATCTATTAATAAACAATCCAAAATAGCACATGCTAGGCCTTACGGTGGGCTATGGGCCTGCATCATTCCCCTGACTTCGAAAGAACTTGATTTTGGCAAGTTAAATGTTTCATACAAGTATGAGAGTCCAATCCAATCTTTTTAATTCGTCACCTTTAATCCATGTGCACTGAGAATAGGGTTTATTCTTCCAGTAGTCTCCATGCGCAGCATAACGCTTGTTCAACTTTTTTTTTTCTTTTTTTCTTTTTTTTTCCAAAGAGTAACCGATCAATTTATTAGAAGGGCGCCAAGAAAGAACAAAAAATTACCACCAAATACTTGTTCAACTTCTTCTTTTCAAGAATTGTTTATCCATATTGATAACGACTTCATCTTAAAAATCAGACACCTCTTCTTTTGTTACTTGAACAAATCCACCACATTGAAAGTTGGCAAGATATCTAAGTCATCTGGCAACTTGATCATATAGGTACTGTCATCCAACTTCCTCTCTACTCAGCATGGACAAATCTTCTTAGACTTGATCTTGTCGTAAATTTTCCTCGGAAACCTTTCTCTGCGGAGATGAACCATAGTGAACTCACTTTCTTTACATTTCTTTTTTCCACCAATGTTCATTCACAATATCTTTGTACCTAGTGTTGCTCTCTTTAATCTTTTGAGCTTACAAGTCTTGGATGTGCTTAGCGAAAGCATCAACATCTTCGCTCACTTAAGCTTGTACCAATAATTGTATTATGGTACTAAGTCAAGTACTTGATATGGACCTGTCCCATTTACGATCTCAAATAGGGATTTTTTATTGTGCAATTTATTGAGCCGTTGTCAGCAAATTCGGCTTGAGTAGAGCCAAGTCTCACTAAGATACGTTGTCGCCTACGATACTCCTCCAAAGATTGCCAAGGCCCTTATCGACTACTTCGGTTTGGCCAATATAAGGGTTGGCACATGGCCTTTAGACACCCGGCATCGGCGATATCGTGCCATGAACTGTTTGACATCATGGTGCATACAAGGTCGGTAGTATTTTTCCTCCTCTATGGCCAATGTTCTATCTCTTCTAAAGTCTCCACCCAATCTTCCTCCGTGTAACTTCCATAGGATCTTTTCTGGCAACAATCCTTTGGGAATGCAAAAGCGAGAATCCTTGAATAAATATCGTTCATTCACACTTTGGATCTTAGCCATCCATGCATATATGAAGCACTTTGCCAAAAAACGGGGGCCTCTTTGTATTGTTCTTTTAATGCCTCTAATCCCACGACCTCCACGATGAGTGTTCGTAGTAGAACAACAGCCTACTTCACGTGACGAGCATTCAACTTCTTTTGGGAGTTGAGATTTTCCAACACCTCATGGTCCAAGTATGCAATGAATTCCTAATGAATCAGGTAGTACCTCCAGTATCATAGCGCCTAGACCACTGAATATAATTCTAGTTCATACGTGGAGTAGTTCTTCTGTGCGTCATTAAGTTTTTTGTTAAAGAAAGCAATCAACTTTCCTTCCTGACTTGACACCGTCAATGCCAATATTCGAAGCGTCACTTTATATTCCAAAGGCTTTATTGAAGTCTAGAAGTACAAGAACTGGAGCCTTTATCATCTTCTTTTTTATGTATTGAAGCTGTGGTTCGTCACTTTATTTCATTTGAACTTACCTCTGTGCATGTAATTATACTGAAATTCCTAATAAATCTCGTCAAGCCATGGAAAGAATGGACCTCCAAAAAGGTTCGTGAAGTGGGCTACTCCAAAATGGCCTTGATTTTCTTCTGGTCAATCTTGATTAGTTCTACAAATATAATATGCCCCAAAAATACTACTATCGATAAGGAATGAGCACTTTTTCAAGTTAACAAATAGTGATTCCCTTCGTAATATGTCAAATATTTGCCGTAAGTGATCAAGGTGAACCAATGAATCCGTTGAAATAACCAACCAAGAACGTTCCCATAAAGGGGTTGAGTACCTATGTTATCAGCCTTATGAAAGTACTAGGGTTGTAAATGGTCGGGTTCGGGTTGGGTTTAGCCAAAACCAGACCCGCCCATTTACTAAATGCGTCCGGGTCCAAATTTTAGACCCAGACCCTTTTACTAAATGGGCGGGTCCGGGTCGGGTCCGAGTCAACCCATTAGACCCATTTATAAATGGGTCCGGGTTTGGTAGAGGGAGATCCACCTAGACCCATTTATAAATGGGGGTCGGGTCTAATGGGTCCGGGTCTGGATCAAGTATGCAAGCATTTTGCAAGGCTTAAAACCGGGTTTGGACGGGTCTGGGCTGGACGGGTCCCTTGAGACATAGACCAAACCCGGCCACTTACTAAATGGGTTTGGGTCGGGTTGGGTCGGGTCGGGCCTAATATAAAGGAAACCAGACCTAGATCCGTTTAGCAACTGGGTCTGTTCTTGGACCCAGACCCGTACCATTTAACAAATGGGTCGGGTCTAAATGGGTTGGGTCCGGGTACCCCATCGGGTCCACTGACCCATTTATAGCCCTAGAAAGTACTTTGTCACATTTAAAAGGCCAAATGACATGGTGAGCCACTTGTACAAGCCATCTTGAGTCATGAAAGTACATCTATCATTAGCCTCATGAAAGTGCTTGATGCATTCGAAAGGTCGAATGGCTTGGCAAGCCACTCGTGCAACCCATCTAAAGTCTTAAATGTGGTCTTCCACTTGTCCCTAGGCCGGATACGTATTTGATGATATCCACTCAAGTCGATTTTTTAGAAGACCTTTGCTTCATGCAGCATGTCCAACATATTGTCCAAGTAAGGAATAAGAAACTGGCATTTAATGGTAATCCGATTGATCTCATGATTGTTCAGACACATTCTCCAAGATCCATCTTTCTAGGCATTAATAATGCAGGAACAACACATGAAGACATTCTTTCCCAAATTGAATCCTATTGTAAGGCATGCTTGCTTAACTAATTCAATAGTGCATAAGATTCGGTAGACTCAAACTTGACACTAAATCAATGTAGTGCTGAATGTTCCTCATTGGAGGAAGTCATACTGGGAGTTTTTTAGGTACTAAGTCATCATATTTATGAAGGAGATCTTGTATAGGAGACGAAAGATTTTACTATTGTGTCGTTTTTAGCAACCATGACATAAACAATAGCAGTCTCCTTGCTTTTTTCTTTAAACTATTCTACTCTGAGCAATTTTTTATCATCATCATTATTAGATTTAGGTGATATTAATACCATCCTTGGTGAGGGAATAGATGTTAGAGAGAAACTAAAGCACCTGGAGTTAACATAAACTTCTGTCCCTTTCTCGAACCAACGAATTTGGTATGGGTGTGGATACTTATGTTCTTTGATTTTTATTTTATCCACAATTTCTCGTGAGACAATGTTCTTACTGCCAGTGTTCCGAGCATCAATATTGTTACATGTATCAATGACTTGGGGATATGAAAACCTATATCGGTATCGTTGATGTTATTGCTGATTACTCGAAAAAATATCTTTGTCTAAGGGAACTATCAGGGAAAAGGTGGATTTTTTCAATGAATCTTTAGGAGGTGTTAAAAGACTCATGTTTACACATAGGAATCAAATATTACAAACAAAAAAAAAAACAACTGTACATAATAAGTTTACATTTTATAAGGCCTAACCACATGCTGTCAAAAAAATCATTATGAAATAAATATATAAAGTTTGTATCAAATCAATAGATCGGCGAACACTCATTAATATATAAATTTTCCATACTAATTAACAGCGAAAAATAGATATTTTCCAATATGAAAATGGAAGATTAGGATTTCACCATATTTTCTCTTTTTCACTTAAATGGTAATTTTTTCACCACAAATCCATGTCAATGTATAAGAATCATGCATAGGTTTGAAAAAAAAAAAAGTTTTCAAGTTTTTATGGATTTTTCATCCCCTTTGAGTTCGGACTCATTTCATTTCAAGTCGAGATTTCTCTTCAAATCTAGACCTTGATTCAATAAAAATCAAGAGAAATCGGAGTCACCAAAGGAACAAAATTATTATAAAAAAAAAAAAAAAAAACCCTTAAAATGGAGTTTTTTTTTTTTTTTTTTTGGTCAATTTCCCTTATTTAAGGATGTTTCTTAGTATTGAGGGGGGGGGGGGGGGGGGGTATTGTTGATGGTATTGCCAATGCTAAGGAACTTTTGTAATGGATCCTTCTAAAAACATTGCCAAATATTGGTGATATTTAGAAAACTTTAGACTGTCAGAAGTGATATCGATAATATCGGCGATATTTACTATAATATTATCGATAGTTGGAACAATGCTCATGTGTTGATAACCAACGACTCGTTCCTATGGCCATACACATCTCTACTACATCTTCCCCAACATACACCCTATCCTCTTGTGCTTGTTCCTCATATTCTGTGTCATCTTTAGCTTTCATTTGTATGTGGTTGGGTGCCTTCGACATATTCTTTCTTCAACCAAATTTACTTTAATTGTAGATCGATGTTCAGGATGATGAAAAACAAAACGATGTTCCGGTTGCCTATGGCTACACATAAAGCATGTGAAAGGAGTTTTTTTTTTTTTTTTTGGCCCCGTCTTTAGAGTATTAAGCCTCTGTCCATAACCACCTCCCCACAGGTTAGGGTTTGACTTCATTGTTGGACGTTGGCTCATTGTCCCTCAGCCTATGGGAGGCTTTGTGGTTGCCTTATGTGAGACTTTAGTATGCTGCCCCAACATTGATGATGGTTCTCGTGGGGCACCAAATCATCTCCCGAGTCCCCAATTAATTATCTCATCGGCCTTTAATGCAAGCGTGTATGCATTGCATATCTTAAATACATCTTTGATATCTTGAAATCTTTTGGTCTTAATACTTACGAAACCTTGCCTGTGCTGTCAATGTGTGGAACTTCTCGGTATATTCATTTGCCGACCCTTAACATGATTGTGACATCTTTGATAGAAGAGGTAATGGGCATAAGTCACGGTTAAAAGCTTTCCTTTTAACCTCTTTTTCATCTTTTTCCAAGAATTTACTTTCTCCTTACCTTAATGGATTCATTTGGCTTTGAGATTGTTTCTCTATGCTAACACGTGACCAGAAAATTTCATAGCTACTAACTCGACTCTCCAATTGTCCACAATTTTCTTGTACTCGAACGCCTTTTCTACCTTAGCAAATTGATGAAGTCATCAAGATACAACTGACTACGGAATTTTGGAATTTCTACCTTAATTTTGGGCACTCTGTCATGTTCCAATAATTGAAGGATCCGATCTTTGGTGTCTTCTGGCCACCCCTTTTGGTTAAGACCTTGGTGGAAATCTTCCCCAAAGTGTCTACATGCTCCAACTTCGGTCTTTGGATTCCCTCAATGTTGGGGCTCTCCCACCTGATTAGTGAAATTGCCTATCATATGCGTAAGTAGATCTACTTGCCCCGTGAGTGCATGGATCAATTGGGTCTACTTGCGCAAGCTCTTCCCATGTCACCCTATCTGAAAGCCATTAGGAGATGATGTAGAGTCGAAAATCCTCACGATCACCCGCTCTGGTACTAAAATGGTGCAACCCAATTATTGAGCCAATGAGATCTCAATACCCAATTCACAAAGAAATGGACAAGAGTACACCCACAAGAGTATTTAGTAGAGAAGGAGAAATAACTTTATTGATATCAAGCCTCTTCTAACAATATTCAAGAATTCACACTCGGGAAATTTTGAATGCCTACCCCCTAATCCCCAAATCCATCAAAGTCCAAAAATCAGCATATGCTGGGGCCGACGGTGGGCTGTGGGCCTGCATCAACAGTGGTGTCCGCTATCGCATCAGTCGACGTGGCGGTTAGATTTTGGATGGATCCTTGGCTTGAGGATCTTCCATTTGAGTAAGTCTATCCATCCATTTTCTCCCTCTCAATTATGTTTGATTGAATCGATTCCTGATGATGTGCCGCAGCCCACGAACAAGGCCTGCCTATTCTCCCAATGCAACCTGGCTTTTTAGGGGCATTTAATCCTATCTCAATATATGCTCCTCCAAGGCCTGAGGGTGGATTGAATCAAATCCACCCAGCATAGGCTGGTAGAGTTCACTCATCATGTAGATCTATTGATGGATCATGAGCGTGAGACTTTATCTGGTTAATATGTTTGCTTTGTTCCAGCTACGTATGCTTCTAGTGTGAGATATGGTAGCTTTTCTAAGTAAAGGTAGTGGGCTATACTATCCTTCTTAGTAGTGCCACCTTTGGTACGTACTGCCCGCTAAGGATAGCCATGTCATGCTTTGCTTACAAGGGATAACCAACTTTTGTATGGGCTAGGAATTATGCAGTAAGTTTCAGATTTCTATGAGTGGTGAAGCCAGTTTGAACTTCTTCCTTAGCTTTTTGGTATTTCTTGGAGCATCAATTGTACCATCTCAACCTTCTCGTTGGCTGGACTGATGGTCCATTTTCCCCTCGAGGCAATGTCATTTGGAAGATGATTCCAGCAGCTGTTCTCTGGGGGGACTTTAAAAAAATAGAAATTATAGAGTTTTTGAAGATTAGGTTTCTTCAATGGAGATGCATCACTCCATTCTTTCCACGTCTGTTGACTGGGCCTGCCCCTCCCAGCTTTTAGCGGAATTGTCTACTCTAGCATAATGACAGATAATTGTATTATCACGAATGTTGATTCTTGTCTGTGTTTTCTGAGGGGCCCATTTTCGTAGTTGTCTTGCGAGGGATGATTTCTCATTATCCCTTTTTCTGCGCCTTGTTTTTTCCTTGTTTTCTTTTGCTAACAAAATGGTTATCATCATCTAAACCTTATCCCAACTTGCTGTAGACCACATACATGTCATGTCATTTTCCTTTTTTCTGTATTTTTTTTATTGGTTTTTTTTCTTTTTAAACTCTCTCTCTCTCTGTGTGTGTGTGTGTGTGTGTGTGTGTGTGTGTAAAAGCATGCTTCTTGCAGACCCAAAATCCTATGTCAAAGTTTCTAGTTTTTGCACACAACATTCTATAAATTGACATCTTCACTATTTTGTTTAAATTTGAAGTCAATTATCAGAACCTATAGATTACTGCTTCTGCATTGCTGGTCTTTACCGCTCTATTTGAATAAGTATACAGGACTATTGGCTTGTACATGCTCCCTCTTTTGCAGGAAACAGAAATGTTATCCTTGCCTGAAGAGGACTTTTTTTGGATACATCGGAGGTTAAATGGTGAAATTTTGTGTGAAAGAAGTAAAGGCTATGTTTGAATGACAGTCCAGAAATTATTTTATCAAAACTCCATTCAATGGAAATGCAGTTTTCGAAAACTCATTTTATCTGGTAATGATGTTTGGGTGCAGTGTCTGCTTTTATACCTTTTCCTATAATGTTGTTTGGGTGTCCAATGCTAAAAATCATTTTATGAAGAGTTAATGCAGTGTAAGGCAATTATCAACACCATTGTCACTCATGGCATAGTGTGATAGTTCACCCTCCATCAATGTTTATGCTTGGGTTGTTGGGTCTTTCAAAGGAGATTTGCATTGCGGTCTTCCTCTTTTGTCGAGGGTTTCAGCGTTTGCGTCGTGGAGGTGGGTGGCTGTGAACAGCCCTTTATATGAAGAACTGCGCTCAAGCTTTGCAGCTCGCATATGGAGGTCGCTTTGATCGGTCTGCCCGCCTTCCCGTGAATGTCTCCCTCATTCTCCTAACACACCAACGCTTTGCTAAAACACCTAATCGCCCCAGGCATTTATTATTGACGGAACATGCCCTAGGATTTTGGTAGTCTGGATGGCACACAACGTAATTATCAAGAAATACTCCATGCACAACATGCCGTTGGGTTTTGGTATTCTGGATAGCTGTACGCAATTGGCACATTTGATGAGAATGAATCACCATTATCGCTAAACTTGTTGTGGACTGATAGAAATTTAGCCTAACTATTTGCTGGCCTCATGCTAAAGTAGAAAACTTGTTGATATTCAGCAGTCCGCAGTGAGATGGTTGATACGCTGGCATTAATAAATTGCACTCGTTGCATAAATTTAACTCAATCTAAACCATCCAAAATGTGGCCTGATAAAGAAGGATCATGTACGGGGGAAAAAAAAAACATTGATTTTATTATCTATCTAATGGATTCATGGAGATTTAGTGGATGGTAGAAGCAATGGTCCGAAATCAGAAAACAAATCAGAGGCTACATTTGTTCAACCAACCAATCTAATTTCTGGATGGTGATCCATCCACAGCAATGCCCACAATTTGATCAGTTTGATTCGAATTCACATATGCCACATCTACAATCTCTAAAAGCGTGAGTATGAACTCCGTACTTTAACAGAGTATCAAATATCTCCCACCCATAAACCTCACTTCATGAGCAGAAAAACATCCTCCTATGTACTTTTCAAAAAAAAAAGAAAGAAAGAAAGAAAGAAAAGAAAAGAAAAGAAAAGAAAAGAAAAAAGGCCTCTTATGTGTTAACTAAAATTAATGGGAATGTGATGTGCTGTTCCTAGGAACAGCGTTTTAGGAGTGTCACCCAATCATGCCAGGAATACTACTCATGTACAAAACTCCGTTCAACAAGATTGAGTGGGGTTCTAGGCATCGTCTAGCATCATCCAAACCGGCCCTAAAATACTGAAAATTGTATTTTTTGAGTGCTAGGATCCTTTTGTTACTCAATATGTAATTTCGTGATCTGTTGAGATGATCTTATGGTTGTATTGATGCCTTTGATTTTTAGACATTAGCATGGATAACTGTAGTATGGAATAACCATTCCTTGTCTTTTCCTTGATGTTTGAACCACCATCCGTACTTTAGAAGGTTGAGCTTTCAAGGAATTGATACACCACACCTACTCTTCAGTGAAACTAACATCAAGAGATCTACGTTGTTAAATGTATTTCATGCCAATCTAAGTTATGTGTATTTCATGCTACATGTTCATTTGTATTTCTTTATTGGATGTGTTTCGAGTTGTGGACTGCCAGCTTCTATTGGTGATCTTCTTCTTCTTTTTTCACACACCCACACCCACACACCCACACCCACACCCCACATGGGTACTCAACCCATGACCTCAGTATTGAAACCCAGCTTCTGTTGGTGATCTAAATTAGTAAGTTCCATTGGTCTTCTGTCTTGAACTCTTTCTGTCAGATCTTTATTTGATTTCTCCCAAAATAGTGCAGCAAAAAAATTCTACGAGCTATTTTCTTTTTTGATTTCATGCTTCTGGGAAATATTGATGCATGTCTATCGAAAGTTTGTTCTTGTCCTTTTTCTGGTTTTTTAAGTTACAACACGGTAATCACATATGAGGGTCGTTACAAATTGTTGTTTGCCCTGATTGCTTGTAAATTAGAAAACAGAAAAATGTCATAGCTCCAAGATGGCAACTTAGTGCATGATGATTCTCTTTCAGGCAATGAATTTCTTGCTATTGTTGCTTGTCAATGTATTTAGGGAGTGTTTTTTTTCTCATTTATGAGGTGAATAAGCTGTAAATGGTTAATTATTACTTACCGTTATATTTACGTTCGGCAGCAACCCCTTTGATATTGACTTGATGTTGATGGGAAGCTTGTTTGGAAAGCTTCTACACTAGAACCAAGTCAAGGAAGCTTTTTTCCATTAAGCCCACTGTTATGTATGTGTTTGATCCCTGCCGTCCATCCATTTTTCCCACTCATTTTAGGGAATGAGCCCAAAAATGAGGTAGATCCAAAGCTCAAGTGGACCACACCACAGGAAACATGAGGAATTGAATGTTTATCGTTCATTTCTTCTTTCAGGCCACAAAAGTTTTGGATCAAGTTCATAGTTTTGTTTTCCCTTCATCCATGTCTGTGTGATGTTATGAACAGGTTGGATGACAGGTACACATCCTTGTGGGCCCTTGGCTCATTTTTCTTTCAACGGTAGGCATTCAGTTCTTCTTTGGGGCCACAAAAGTTTTGGATCAAGTTGATATTTGTGTTTTCCCATCATCCATGTCTATGTAATGTTATGAACAGGTTGGATGACAGGTACACATCCTTGTGGGCCCTTGGTTCATTTTTACTTTCAACAGGTAGGCATTCAATTCCTCCTGTTTCCTGTTGTGTGGTCCACTTGAACTTTGTATTTGCCTCATTTTTTGGCTCATACCCTAAAATGGGCACATAGAACAGATGGACGGCTTGGATCAGATACATGCATAATGGTGGGCCCCGCATTTTACTGCCACAATGTCAATCCAATTACCCACGATTTTTGCCACGGTTTTCGAGGCCAAATTACACAGTAAATCTCTCTTTTTCAAACAAGTGTAAAAAGAAATAATGATTCATTTACGGTTAAATTGCGAAACAAACAGGCCCTTAAGGATCCACATTTGGAAGTGAACAACTTAGTTCATGGTGATTCTCTTTAAGGCAATGAATTTCTTGCTATTATCACTTCTCAATGTATTCAAGGATCCACATTTGGAAGCTGTCGATTCTTCGTTGTCTTGTGGACATCCTATTGATATCTTTTCTTCTTCTTTTTTCCCATCTTATGGGTAATTATGTCATTAAGCTGTTTTTATATATGTGACTGGCTGCCCTTAAATGCAAGTTCCTATGGTTGCACATCATGTATTAGTTTGACTGCAGGTTTATGTGGTTTCTATTCTCACAGCTGTCTTATTTCCACTTAACAGCATGGTTTTGAGGTTATTGGTAGCTTTTTGACCTTATTGCCGGAGATAGACATTCATCCAATTAGTACCTTATTCTGACTGGAATTAGACGTTTGATCCTTGAAGTTTATAACACTAATATTTTTCTCTAAGAGCTTTAGATGCTGTTTAGTCTACATTCGGGTTCCAGTCAAGGAAAATCTCCACGAGCTTCAGTTTGATCCATTCAGCTAGGAAATTAAAGACAGACAACAGATCCTTTGATTTGCATGGGAATGGTCTAACCTTTCTCCCTGTCCTCATTTTCCATGTAACAAGAACACATCTACCTTTCCTAGCAATCTTGACACGTTAACCTATGCATACAACTTGAAAAAGTCAATTCCCATTTAATGGCCCATTTGTGTAATTCCAAATAGTTCCATAACTATGTATGCTTGTGAACATTTCAAAACATAACGCTTCCCTTCTCCTGCACTCGAATTTGTTCATGCTTCACATGATGCTTTGTGCAACTATAAGCTGGCCCCTAGTTTGGGTAAAGAGGATGATGTTAGGTGTGCAACTTTGGTGGGTCAGGTGGGATTGAGGATCAACCCGATATCAAGTTGGGTTAACCTGTGGCCCAGCCCAACTCAAGACCCAACCCAAGATCCCCAACCCAAAATACCCTAGTGGACGAGTTATACCAAAGCGTTTGATTATTGCTTCCTGTGTTCCCAAGCACACTCAACATGCTTTGGTAGTTGTGGTGACACAATCAATGGCGCACACATTAAATGTTGCATTTTCCTGCTTTCTCTGCCCTAAATCAGAAGTCAGAGATAACTCAACTGTGATTTGATGTGGTTTTCCAGAATCCATACTTTGTCAACATTCTCCTGGCTGGTTACGACAAGGAAATTGGCCCATCTCTCTACTACATTGACTACATTGCCACTCTCCACAAGATCGACAAAGGCGCATTCGGCTATGGATCCTACTTCTGTCTTGCACTGATGGACAGGCACTATCACAGAGGGATGTCGGTGGAAGAAGCGGTCGATCTGGTCGACAAGTGCATTATGGAAATCCGGTCGAGGCTGGTCGTTGCACCACCAAACTTTGTGATCAAAATCGTTGACAAGGATGGTGCAAGGGAGTTTGCATGGCGTGAATCAATCAAGGAGGTCGGCGCTCCGACAGCCTGAGTTTGTTCTTCCTCTTTAAGGGAGCTACTTGCCCTGATTTGTTACTAATGAATAGTGATACTCTTTCTATATTTGGGGTGTTAGAATGATGAGCATTTTAGTTGCATTTCCATTGAATATAGATGGGAACTGAAAGAAAGTTTGGCCAGAAAGGGAAGTTTGAGGGAGACCCTTGCATTTCTTTTTTGCTTTTTTATTTGAAGGAATGATCTTGACATACTACACTAAGTTGAATTAAAAAAAAAAAAAAAAAAAAAAAAAAAAAAACAGCAGCAGCATTCGATGATTGTAGGTGTGGGACAACCCTTTGGGCCCACTATCCTAGTGAAGTACTGGTCCTTTCCCTGAGGGAGACCTTACTCTGCAGATGACCTAACCGGGCAGGTCAATTTCATCAGGAGGCCATGCCTATGCAGACAGGTGACTGATGATGGTAATAAATTTTTTGCAAAATGTTCGATGCTCAAAGCTGAGTGACCTGCGTGATGAGATGACCAACCCGATTTTTGTCCAACTGTACGTGGTGAGCCTACATGGTCCTTGACCAATATGATAGAATGACTGCATGAACACAAACCTATTGTAGTTTTTTACATTCAAATTATATTTCTAGGTTAGTTTCAGATCAACATGGTAGAGGATGGCTGTATGAGGACATTTTATATATTCGCTTGATGCAATCAGAACTGTTCACCAAGTCCAAAACACATTTCACGGCCGCCATTCAAAAATTGCAGTAATCGGATGATCCCACACATCCTTGATTTGGCTTATTTTCTATATCCATAGCAATCCCTGATTGTCCCTGAAAAATAAATGGGCCAAATTTATTGATTTGACCTATTTTTGTTAAAACACTCTGGACTAGAGGTGGGCAACGATTCGGGCCTAGTCGAGTTAGCCCTAGTTTGGTTTGGTTTGTTTTTGTACCACCGTAGTTTGTGGATCGATTTGGTTTGGGTTTCGGGCCGACCCATGCGGCCCGAGTTTGGTTTGCTCCAGAAAAATCTGGTTCGAGCCGGGATTGGCTTGGTTGAAAATTTCGAATTGGGCCGGGCCGAGTTCAAACAAACAGTCGCTCTTTTTTTCCTTATTCATTTAAATATAAAAGAATTTAAAAACTTAGAAAAAAAAAGTACAAACATATCTTACTATATGATGTTTAACATCGTTCAAAAGAGTGTAACTTCAAAATAGACATGTAAGAGTATTTTCCAAACAAAAGTACACAAGCATAATCTTACAACTGCAAGGAAACAGTGTGTATTCATGTAAATGTATTATGTATCTGTAGACAACCCACCTTCGGCTATACTGTTGGTAGAGATAGCTGGATGAATGGAGGACCATACAACCAAATCCCATGTCTAAACTCACCCTTGTAGGCCCCAATCCACAGCCCAATTCAAGCCTAAACCCAGTCAACTCACCCATAAACATCAGCCTGAAAAACCCCCATAAGAAAAACCAGTCAAAAAATCCTTAAAAAGTCAAACTCACTGAGTCAACCCACTGAGTCAAATCACCGAGTCAACCCGCCGAGTCAACCCACCGAGTCAAATCACCGAGTCAACCCGCTGATTCAACCCACCGAGTCAACTCACTAAATTCCAGACCCTAGCCTCGGAGCAGGTCCGTACTGCCCGCGGGATCCCGAGAACGTCCATACGGGCGGCCCAACTTATTTACAGGTTTTGCCACTGCCCGCAGCTATAAATACCCCACTCCCCTTCTCATTCAAGCATCCCATCCAGTCCAGAGCGACCCGTCCATTCCGAGTTTCCCTCCATCCCCCTTTAGCCCATCTTTCCACTAAGGAGAGCCCGAGTGAGGAGAGCCTAGCCCTGGTCTAGCCCAGCCTGACCACTGGTCCAAGTCTCCCAAGCGATCCAAGTCTTGATCCAGCCACTCGAAGCCAATCCTTGCGACACCTCCGTCCATCCAGCTACTCTTTAACCAACATCATCTCATTTACATCTAGCATAAGTGCAACATTTACTTTTCTTCCAACCCCCCTGCTTCACTACAAGCACTTTGATTATTCAAACACACGACATGCATCCCTCATAAAGCACCTGTCAATTCGAGCGTATGATCTGGGCTTGCTTGTTAATGGAAACCTGCCCATCAGAAACTCTTACTGTTCAGACCTGCATTCATACATTAGTCACTACAAGCACTTTGATTATTCAAACACACAGCATGCATCTCGCATAAAGCACCTATCAGTTCGAGCGTATGCTCTGGGCTTGCCTGTTAATGGAAACCTGCCCATCAGAAACTCTTACTGTTCAGACCTGCATTCATGCATCATGTCATCTATGAGAATGCATGAGGATTAATTCAGACTTTCAAGTATTAGCTCGATTCTGTGAAGTAAAGACCGTACTTCGGTACGGGCAGTGTGTGGGGTGCTTAACCTCTTCCCAACCTGTAACCATGATCCCTTACCTCGAATCTTTGGCCGCAGATCAAAAGGAGTCATTTTAGAGGAATGAATCTTCGGATCCCCTTCTCTAACGTTTCTACGGGGTCTAGCCAACTGTAGATTCGAAGTAACTGGCTAGTGGCGACTCTGGTCTTATATAAACTCATCTAAACACATCCAACTTAACACAACAACCAAACAAAGCCCTCGAGAACGAGGCAAGCCAGTGGCACAAACGGCGATTCGCACGCACGCACCTCTTCTTCTTTTTCCGAAAGGAAAGGGAGAACGCCGTCGGGAGCGCGGAACGGCGAGGGTCCACAGTATTATCCATGTCATCATGTATATGTATTATCCATGTTATCCATATGTTTTACATATCATTTTAGGACATGATCCCAAAATGGAATCATATCCAAAGCTCAAGTGGATCACACCACAGGAAACAGTGTGCTTATAATCTACGAGCCGAATCAAAATGAGCTGAATCAAATCGAGCTTCGAGTCGAGCCGAGCCGGAACTGCCCTAGTTTGAGTTTGGTTTGTTTTTTCAAACGAGCTTGACTCGGAGGCTTGGTTTGGTTTGAACTTCCATTTGAACCAATCCAAGCCGAGCTTTTTCGAACCAATCCGAGCCGAGCTTTCGAGCTGGCTTGGTTTGTGCCCACCTCTACTCTGGACTGTCCACAGCAAAGGCAATTGATCGAATGGTTACTATTTGTTAATCAGTGTGGTGTTTGCATGGTAGGCGGTGAAAATTGTGTTGGGCCTGATGAACCAGTTTGGATCAATGGATTGGACTACGGGTCACATTGCAACTGGGAGGCACTATGACTATAGTGCTCTTAGAGCACTGGACCCATTTCTCATCTACACATGGGCTAGACTGATGACCCTCAACCACCATGTTCTTATATGCCACTCATCCACCATACATGCTGCATACGAGTATGGCAATCCAGACCATCCAAACCGTATGCTTTATAATATGGCCAGTATGGCCCATTGTATAACATCTATTAGACAAATATTACCATCCGACTTCAACTGTATGATGTCGACCGCTCAAAGGCATCTTGATTTTGTATGGTTTTAATACATATTTGGGAAAGAGTTGAAATAATTAAGAATGAAATCATATTTGAGTTCTTTTATATATTTTTTTATTATTATTACTTTTAAACAAGAGGAGCTGGTGAATCAGAAACAATTAATACGAGCAAAGAAGTTTGATTTTCTTATGGAACATACATATCAATATACACGGAGCAAACCTTTTGTTCAACTTTGGACAAAAAATCTTCCTCTTATATGGGTTTTTCCCAGTGTTTCATTGTTAAGTATAATTATGGGTTTTCGGAGGCAATTCTATCTATCAATATCTATGTTCTTGGACTATTAAAAATGATTTTTCTTTAAGAGTTCAGCCACTTAATCGACTGGTGGGAATGTCTTCCTTTCTATTAATAGGTTTTTGGTTCACATGACTAATTGCAGCCAGTGCTTGTCAAAAAGCATTTGTAGTTAATCATCTCGGGGATTTTGGTTTATTATTAAAAATCTTAAATTTTTATTGGATCACAAATAGTTTGGAATTTCGCAAACAAATCTTCAATAACTTGATCCTTAAAAATAGGGTAAAATCTTTATTTGCTACTCTATGTGCCTCCCTATTATTTGTCAATGCAGTTGTTAAATCCACACAATTTCCCCTTCATGTATGTATACCCAATTCTGTGTTGGGTACCCAATGCAATGGGAATTTTTCTTGCCTCTCAACTTCTTCCTCTTATTCGAGTCTTACATCAATAATGAATCTCATTTCTTTGCTAGGTATAAGAATGGTACTATTAGGAGCTACTTCAGCTCTTACTAAAATAAACATTGAAAAAAGTTTAGCCTATTCAACAATGTTATGTTAGTTCCAAGGATAGGTTCTTATCAAGCTGCTTTATTCTATTTAATAACTCATGCGTATTTGAAAGTATTATTATTTTTAGGATTGGGATCAATTATTCATTCAATAGAACCCATTATTGGATATTCTCCAAATAAAAGTCAAGGGTATGGTTCTTATAAGTGGTTTAACAAAATTTGTGCCAATTACAAAAACTACTATTTTGTTAGGTGTATTTCATCTTTTTGGCGTTCTACTCTCTTATTTATTTTTTATTTTTTATTTATTTTTTTACAATGTCTACGTATGCTTGCATTTTGGTTGAATTCCAAAAAATTAAACTTTTAAACTATTTTTTAAAACCCAACTAAATTTTCTGCCATTACCCAAAAAAACGTTTGCGGTAAAAAATGACAAGCCGCCCCCTCTCCTTCCCGGGCACTTGGAACTTAGGTGGGGCCTACTGTGATGTTTGTGATAAATCCATCCTGTCCATCCGTTTTGTGAGCTCATTTTAGGACATGCGACCAAACATGAGCCGGATCCAAGACTTGAAAAGGTAGGTAGAGAAATTCCTACCGTTGAAACCTCCCTGGGCCCACAGTGTTGTTTGTATTGTTTATATGCCATCTATACCGTTCAAAACGTCATTCCTACTGGGATGAACTGAAATCATAAATATTATCCTGATTCAAAACTTACTGTCGCCCCATGAATATTTCAACTGTGGAAGTTCAATCCTCAAGCTTTTGGCCCACGTGAGTCTTGAATCTAGCTCATTTTTTAACACATTTACTAAAATGAGCTCACAAACCGGATGGATAGGGTGGATTCCACACAAACATCACGGTGGGCCCCATCTAGCTTCCCAACGCAGGCTGCGAAAGGCATTGCAGGAGATCGGCGTCCAGTTTCTGAGGGGAGCGGATGGACGCGGATTAGCTACTGAACTTGACAGTAGCGAGTCTCGCTACTGAATTGACTTCACCATATTCTGTGGGGCCCACCATGATGTATGTGTTGTATCTACGCCGTCCATCCATTTGGAGAGATCATTTTATTGCATGATCCAAAGAATGAGGCAGATCCAAAGTTCAAGTGGAGCCCACCACAGAGAACAGTGAGCCCCACCATGCGATGTGCATAGTTGAAAAGTCCCACCATTTTTAAAGTGGTAAAGAACCCTTCACCCTTGCATATCAACTCCTCTTGGGGGGGGGGGGGGGGGGGGGGGGGGGGGGGGGCACTTTTCTAGTATTTCCTAGTATTCTAAGGGAAGCCTACAGTTTCTGCTTCCACCATTTATTAAATGAATGTGGCAACTCATCCATGCACACTTCAGTATGGTCCAAATCACAGACCATGTTTTGGATGGAGCATAACCCAATGATCGAATTGAACAGCTTAACTTTGCCATATGATTTTGCCTGCCCAATTAGGATAGAACATTATTCCTTTTAGCCATTCATTTGATGAACAGAATTGGGTCATTAGGATTGTACAATAACTATTGATTTTTCAGCCACGATACATCCACATTGTAGCCTAGGATTTGAGAATGGGCCCCATAACTATACATCATGATTTAAAGACTCAGCAACTCAACCCCACTCGTTCAGCCATAAACCACCGTAGCAACCTGCCAAGTCGGGATGAAATGGCCCAACTCACCTAAGTCAGGGGTGAATCAGCTGGATTGTTTCCGACCAAGGCGGAGTAAACTGCCACGAGTTGCATCAGACCTGTCTGAGTCTCAAAGGAGTCAAAACCATAATATACATGCATGCAGGGTACATGGATGTGCTGCCAAAGTTCAATTACGCAGTTTTAGGACGGTTGGATGCTGAGGCACTCTGCTTTGCCGTCCCACCCCATAATAGGTGAAAATGAAATCATGCTACACACAAGGCTCCAAAGGGGAGAGAGGGCTTTCAATGGGGCTGGGCCAATGCCAGACCTACCGTGACCCATCTTTTTTTTAGCCAATAATTTAGGCACGTGCCTGGCACACACGTGCCTGGCACACACGTGCCTGGCACACTGGCAATCAAGCTACGTCCATCCCAGCCGTGCTTAGTACAAATGGCACAAAACTTGATCTGGGCAACACCTCGATGGATATCTTTGCTAAATCTAGGCAATATTGCTAGCCATTTAATTGTAATGCCCGAAAATCATCTGAGATCATGCCTACGAATCTGCAGCAGGCCAGGTCCACCGACACAATGGGCCAGCTACAACCCAAGCCCCAGCCCATGGCATGCAACACCAATGAGCCTAACGGATGGCAGGCAACAAGGAGAGATGGCAAAGCAGATCAGTTGGGCTGGGCCAAGCCAGGCTACCCGTTGGGAAATAAGCAGACTCAAGCCTAGACGAAACCCAATTAGTTATCACGCCTGAAAACTCATCCCGGTTCCATTACACGTGATTCTGGATTCACAACCCAAATCCAGCACAAAGCACGCCGCAAGTAGCTAAAAAATAGGCTAGCCCAGCCTAGCCCATATGCAACCATAGACTCCAAAACAGCATGCCATGTGCATCTTCATCAAGCATGGAACAATCCATTGCCTGGAGATGGCAGGCATTTCAAACAAACATCAACACAAACATACCATTTCTCAATCAAAGCTGCATTTCATCACAAGGCAGAACGATCCAAATTCAGCTTCCTCCAGTTCCACAGCCTTTTTCAAGTTACAGCCTTCTTTAGAAATCATTCAGCATTCTTACAAAAAACAATGACAGATGAAAAAAACTAAAACTGGCCTTTACAAACCATTCAGCATTCTTAAAAAAAAACAATAGCAGACGAAAAAACTAGAACTGGTCTAGAAACCATTCAGCATTCTTACAAAAACAATAGCAGATGAAAAAACTAGAACTGGCCGCAACCATTCAGCATTCTTAAAAAAAAACAACAGCAGATGAAAAAAAAATATAACTGGTCTTACAGATGACAAGAGCCTAGTATACATGTGGTGCAACACAAAAAAATGGTCAGGAATCACGACGGATAGAAAAAAAAATGGTATCCATATGACAAACCAGTCAGGTGAGGGATTGGTAGCTTTGCTTTGACTTTCTATTCCTTGAGAATTGGCCCATCTCAACATGCACATCCGCCCCTCTGCTCCGTTTCTGAAACAGCCTCTGGGATGCCTTGGAAGTAGCTGAAAAATGAGGGAGAATATAACTCAACAATCCACAGGAAAAAGCAGCAAAGAAACCACACAGGAAACTAAATATGTCCATATGAAGTGAATCAGATGTGGGAACTTGGGCCATAAGGCCCCAAAATACTAAAGGAGGTATGCAACAAAGCAAAAGTTTAGATCTCACTTCATTTATATCTTCAAACCCACCAGTCTCCCGGGGAAGCAATGAAATAAATGAATTAGCCAGTCAAGGTTTACTTACATGTCCTGCTCGCGTTCATTGGCTAGTGCCGTTTTTGCAACACATAGGAAGGCAGCATCGACATTGTAATCCTCTTTCGCTGACGTTTCAAAGTAAGGTATGTTTCCCTTGGAAGCACACCACTCCTTTGCTTTTTTCTCTGAAACCTGTATATAGAGGAAACAAATGGACATTAAGAAAGGGGCAATGGTAATTTCAATAGTAACTGTATATCTTACCACTCTACTGTTCCCTCCATCGATGTCGACCTTGTTTCCAAGTAAGATAAATGGAAATGTTTTTGGATCAGAAGGCCTTGCCTGCAGCACAATATAGACCACATAATTACAGGATGATAAACTAACAGACAGGTCCAGGCACCCACCAACATCAGCATTTAAGCCAGACATGGTTGCAACTAAAGTAGCAAGAACATGCCTGGAAATGGGTGGTCTTAATAAAATTCAGAAAACCAATTGTCTGCATGCGTTTAGAAGATGGTAATAAGCACATACACATTATCTCGATATGAATATAATCAGGAATGCTACAAGCAGGGTTCTGTGTATCAACGATAGCAGCCAATATATCAGCCAACATTTTTTGTTATTGCTGGTAAGAGATATGATGCTATCCTATCATACAAGAATCCAACGTATCAATGATGATAATATCGTTGATACATGCCAATACATCGCAATATCTGCAATATTTCCTGTGATACATGTGATATTTTCCACAATATTTGCAATATTTCCCTCGTGTATCTTCCACCTAGAGAATTTAATGAAATTGTTTTCTCTTGATTAATCTTCCCTGCTTCACTGTAGAGAAATATCGGTATTTATGCATTCATGTGTGCGTGCACTATTTTCTGTGGACTGTAGTGTACTGTATATTACCTAATATTAAAGATAGTGTTAGTCCATTGAGTCTGACACAAAAAATTCAGCCCTAACACTTTCTCTCTCCTTCTGCTTCTCCTTCTTCCTTCTCTTCGTCCCCAATCACTCCACTTTCTACTTTCACATCTTCAACCATGAAAGTGATGTTTAATCGCTTTTACTATTACTCCTTTATCATGTTTTCTTCCCAATAATATTTTACTTACTGAGAGCACTCTTTGGTCTCTATTCAGTCTGTCTTTCTTTAATTGCTTTCTGTTATTTCTCCCAATGGGCCATTTGTTGATATATCACATCTTATCCCTTTCATTTGTGAGCCGTATGCTTCATAAGATCCTACTACTTTTAATACATTGTAGTCTATCCTAGTAACACCAGTACTCAATAAAAAGATGCCACTCAAACGTAGCACAACAGCACTCCTCTTTGTGCTAAGTTGGTAGTACTGTTTGTATATTATCGCTTCTATTGTATGACAATTGAATGATATGAACTCATTTCAGATATAATAGCATCACTTATGGGTGAAAACGCATAGTTTTATCCCCTAGACAATTGAAAACAATCATGCACTGCTTTTATTTATTTATTTATTGTTATTATTATTATTTTGGGGCAATGTTTGGAGTTTTAAGTGGTGGGATCATGTGCCTTGTAATATCTCCTTAAGTTTCACTAAAAAATTCCACCATTTTCCTAAATTTCCCTAATGTTTCCCTCAGAAGGTGAAACATTTACATGATACATGTGATATTTCCCAATGTTTCCCGAGATAATTCTGTATCCCAAGGGCATGATACATAACACAATACCGATACTTGAACACTGAGCACCAGTGCTCTCAAAGCAGAGAAATTATTTCTCGTGCACCAATTTGAAGTTTGGGTCAGCCAGATTAATTTTCTCATTCATCTCAATGTACGAAGGCATCTTGTTCCATTATATTGTCTTTTGAATGTTTGTTGCATTATTACATGTTAAGATGAGCATAAAAAGTCAATGAAGCCACATTTATAACCATGGTTTCAAAAAATGGCTAGAATCTGACAACATCGTATTCGTATCGGAATCTTAACCTAACTCTACATCATGAAACCTCTCATCCCCATCAGCACCTAACACCTCTTTTTGTGCTGAGTTGAGAACTCCATGCTTCTCCTTTTTCATAGCCTTCTTTCCCTTGGGGTGGTGTTGTTTCTAACAATGACAAAAGTTATTCCTGATAAAAAATTCTCTGGAATTGTATATTAATTGCTTATGCCTAATTGATTCCTGATAGACATGTTTTGTAAACACACATAAGATTAAAGAATTTTCTTGCATGATGGTTAAGATCATTAGATCAAAGTGATCTATAATAGATCTGTCACCAAGGGTGCATGTAACATGTGTGACATACAATTAAATCAAATTAAACTGTCCAAATTATGGGATCAACTATGGATGTATCGTGAACAAAACAATTACATTTTTTCTTATTATATTAGTGGACATTCATCCAATGGTTTAAACTGAGAAAAAACCAGCAGTCCTATTTCAACAAACAAGTACCCAGGAATCAGAGGTTAGGATTCATTAACCAATCTGATTTTGGGAATGTTACTTAGTGACAATGCGTTCCACAGTTTAGACAGTTTACTTTCAGTTAATAAATGGCACATGGTTCGTAGTATCGGTATCGTTACATGTATGCTAGCTGGTGATACAGAAACATCTATCGATATTACTGGTTATTATTATTATTATTATCGCTGACTCAGGGAAACATTGGGGAAACATGAGGAAATGGTGGAATTTCTCAATGAAAGTTCAGGAGATGCTAAAATACACATTTGCATATTTAAAAATCAAATAATTGCAAAAACACACATAATAAGTTTCTCTTTATGGGGGTCAAAGAGCATGTAACGCTGACTCATGGAAACATTAGAGAAACATGGGGAAACTGGTGGAATTTTTCAATGATACTTCAAGAGATGCTAAAATACATGTTTGCATATTTAAGCATCAAATAGCAGCGAAAAGATGCATATTTAGGAATCAAATAATAAGTTTCCCTTTAATGGGGGCCTAAAAGCACGTATTGTTGACTAAAGGAAACATTGGGGAAACATGGGGGAAATGGTGGATCAATCCATGCATGCACATACATGCATACATAAAAATACACACGCATTATCCATGCATGCGTGCACACACACACATCCAACCATCCATGCATACATATTACATACACGCATCCATCCATCCATGAATACATATTACATACACGCATACATCCATCCATCCATCCATGCATGCATACATGTAAACGCATACAAACATATTTCATCATACAATCATGCTGCATAAAAAATAAAAAATTGAAATGGAATTTTTTTTTTAATAAACTGACTTTTGGCGATATCGATACATTGGCAATAATTATCGAAATATTGCCGATACATTGGCGATACAAGTGACACCTATAATTTACAGTCGAAAATATTGTCAATACAAGCAACACCTGGAATTTACACACTAAAAAATATTGGATATACTTAGCAATATATCGTCGATGCCTGGAATTTATGATACTACCAATGTTATCGGTATCGCCGAGCTGGAGATACAAATAATACCAGGGACATTATCGATAATATTGGGATAATCCAAACAATATGCACATGTACCATTTAAGGATGCCTACTCATCAAACTTAATACACTCACAGAGTATCAAATAAGTCCCTGTACCCAAAGAAACTAGAGAAGGGAGGTCAGTTCCTCCACAAGTCCTTGTACGATAGGCTTATTCTACAAGTGTTGTGCGCATGGGGCCCACAAAGTCTCGTGTATGGTATCCAACTGTCCATCAGGGTAGGCCCGCCAAGAAAGTTGGATGCCCCAAAAATCAGGCCATCTATGATCTAACTATCATGTAAGCCCCACATGAATTTGTAGTTTTTGGGTTGTTGTATTGTTTTCTATGGTGTGGCCCACCTAATGATTTTTATAGTCATGATTTCTGGGGCATTCTATCATCGTGGTGGGGCTCACATAATGCATGGATTGGATGACATCCACACAACACGATAGGCCCCATAATAATAATAATAATAATAAAAGGACAACCATCCAAAACCTTCAAAATCACATGGTAGCCCAAATGATAGTTGGATCTGCATGATTTTTGCGGCATCCAATTTTCATGGTGGTTCTTTCCTGATGGACAGGTCTGATGTCACGCGCACACCCTGGTGGACCCTATGTGCACCATTTGTAGAATAAGTGTCCACCTAGAGTATCAAATACCGCCTCCCCAATGTGTAGCCGATAGAATTGATCCCTTACAGAAAGGTGCTGGAAATTTGTATGCAAATGGAACATGCATCAGTGATTGGGCTAAAGGCACATGGCTTAGAGATACAGGACATTCATCAGCCAGGGTGCACTGTGGACATGCCATGGACCAAAAATGGTGTCAGTCCATTGATTAAGAAGATCAAAATTGTACAGAAAAAAAAAGAGGCAGTTGAAAAAAGTCCAACAATCTAGACTCAACATACATGTGTGGATTAGTTGATGAACGTGCTACCACAATTTTTGGAATATTGTATGTTCAAAGTACCAATGGCCTGGATCTATGACAAGCATAAACAGGTTTGTGTGTCGTATTCTGCCCCTTACCCCATTTTCCATCCTGCTTAGTGGGAAGTGATTCTCGGAAATGTCCCTAGGCCGTTTCTGAAAATAGTGATTTTTTTAATTTTTTTTGTTAGTCACTTCTCAATAAGCAATCAATCACAGTGCTAACCAAACTTATTTAATTGGTAATAAGTAATTTTTGAGAAGTACAAACACCTAAAAGCGCTAATTTTTTCAAAGCCAAACAGCCAACAGGCCCTTAATATCTTCTAAATGTTTTCTCACCATCTCCCTTACTTCTCTAGGACACTAGGACACCCCATGATTTGTTCCTTTTGATGGGCCAAGTGTTGTTTAAGGTAAGTTGCATCCCCATTTACAATTCTATTATAGTAATCACATTCCATTTTTGTATATTCCCACCTACTCTAGAATGATGCTATCATCCAATGTCCTCATTCCTTGCTATTTTCTTGCTATTGGTTACTTAACAAGCACCGAGTAACAACCATCACCTGGCAAGTCACAACTCGTAAGTGGCAACAACCCTCAATGCCCCCAACTCTTCAAACCAGCCAAGATATAAACATAGAAACCAGTTTTGATGCCATTTAACAATTCAACTAATGTAAAACAACATTTAACTCGAACAAATTTCAAGAAAAACAAATTGGGTGAATAGTGTCGAACAAACGTACCAAGTCGAAAATGATCCAAGAACTTGTAAAATCCAGGGATTCATCTAACTTATGCAATTTTCTAAGTTTAAATAACATTTCTCCAAAAGAAATTTCAAGAACATCAAGGGACATGAAATGAGATATGAGAGGGAGAGAAAATTCTTGAGAGAGAGAGAGAGAGAGAGAGAGAGAGAGAGAGAGAGAGAGGTGATTGGAGAGAGACAGAAGAAGATATCATGTGAGAGATCAATTGAGAGATATCAATAGATATCCTTCTAGTTAATCAAGGCAGAGAGAGAAACCGTGAGTTCTCTTAGGGGTTATATCCTCTGAAGAACGGAGCTAGTTGCAGAGACAAAGTCAGAGAGAGAGAGAGAGAGAGAGAGAGAGAGATCCTCCGTTAGAGTTCAAGTCCTTCCCAACCATCCTCCTTAGTCATCCAAAAGATCTTCCAATGGGGTTTTGACAAAGAGCCTTTCAGATCTACGTTTGAGGGGAAGATCTGGAATAAGAAGAGGCTGAAAAGTAGTTTCATTGTTCCATTCTAAAGGCCAAGGGAGACGCGAGGAGAGATCGTTTGAGGAGCCTTACTTTGGGAGAAATGCTTCTCTAGTGCATGAGGCAAGAGCAAACCTGTCTGCGCCCCTAATAGTAGAGCTTCTCTAATTGGTAGAGGATCCGCTGGGCGAAGCAGAAGTACTGCTTTTAGTTTTCCATCCCAAGGAAGGTCAACAAGGAATTATCAGCCAAGCCCTTGCATCTTTCTCTGGTCCGAAGCTTGTGGCTGAGGAAGAATAGACTTTGGTCTCTTGGCGGCATCCTTCAGCAATAAAGAAGAATGCCATGTCATTATAGTTTTCGGAGTTCCCCACCCTATGTGTTTCAAATTTTCACGAGGATTGGGATGAATACATGTTCTCTAGATTCTTCCGTAAAACAAGGTGGTCAAAGAGGTGGTTCTCCCGAAGAAGAAGAAGAAGAGGGGCTCATCTTTTAGTTGTGGCTTTGCTTTCATCTGCATGGAGACGGCGGAGGCCAGTCATGCCATTTCCCTTCTTCACTGGCTGGCTACAATGGTAGTAAGATCTCAATCTAGATTGTTCGTTACGGCCCAGAATCTTTCACCCATGGCTCGAGGAGGAGAGTTGGGGAGCTCAAAGGCCCTGATATTTCTCCAACTATGGTGACTAGCCCCTTATTTTGGGTGGGAATCTGATGGTCAATGGCCATTTGTTCAAAGATGCAGTTGCAGGGGCCCCTTCAAGTGCCCATTCTGCTATGATTATTGATCCAATTAGTGAGACTAAGGAGCCAAATGGTACCCGGGTTCATAAAGTCAATATCGATTAGGGCCTTGAGGTCATTGTAGATTGCTCGATTGTAGATGAAGCAGTGACGGTGTTTTAATGGAGTCTAGTGGCAAATGCCGGAAAGTAGCCACCATGGCTAACATCAAGGTTTGGCTGGAAGCTTGATGCAATCTTGAAGAAGGAAACTTCGGTCTCAAGCTAGATGAGAATCTTGATCGCATCATCTTGGCAAGAGCCCTATTCAACGATGGGCCAATGACCTCACTCTATAAGTGGGCAGTACAACTCCATCTTTGGTTCATTACATACTTGGTTTCATCTTGGTGGCATCCCCTTAAGAGTTGTGGAGCCAAGAGTTCCTAGTACCAATTGGATCCTATATGAGCAAAGTTCTATCATTCGATCTTGCGACGAAGAGCAAGTGCAAGCTCCACTCAGCACGCCTCCTCATAAAAAAGAATCAACTCTTTTCCGCTCCATCCAGGATCCCCGTCTCAGTGGGGACGACTGTCTCGAGATTCAGGTGTGGTAAAGGGTCTAAGATGGGGAGATTATGGTGGTCAGTGCTTCACTGATAAGCAAAGAGATGTGCAGCAGTGTGGCGATCACCAAAGATGATAGAGCATCGTCGAGCTAGTGCTCCAGCAGTCCCGTTCTTCCAATGATAGGTTGGTGAGGACCACGTGGCCCACCAGCTAACACATGGCCCTCGTTCGTGATTTGCACCGATCTTCGTCATTCCCATCCAACAACCTGACCTCCTCTAGCCGCACAATGAATTAGATATCTTGCCCCAGTGACCCAAGCACGTGCCGTGATCGCCGACCATCCAAATCCTAATGAGATTAGCCCCTTTCCTCCTCAAGCGACACGAGATTTGGGCAATACTCCTCTCAAGCCCACTGTAGTCGTAGTCCGTGCGTCTTTACACGGTGATCACATTGCCTGCCCCGCCTCAATCACAGGGAGCTATTTCCCTGAGCCACATGGTGAGTAGAGGCAGACTCTCAACAATTTCGGTAGTGTATAATTGACAATGCGTGGTCTGCTAGTGTCATCTTTGGTGACAATTAACATAGGCTCTCTTAAGTACACTGACAAGGCTATCAGTCTGGTCATATCCGGGCGGACACGTGACTTGTCCCCACCGCCCACCCAGATAGTTGGTGTCACCCATCATTATCTTGTCACCCTCACCTCTACCAACAGTTTGACATCGCCACCTAACGAGACACATGGCACTATTTATGGCCTTCTCAATGTCTCTGCTTCTGACCTATTAGCGCAGGCCTTGCCATCCTCAAAGAGGCGTGCTCCTCCGGGACTTGTGGCGTGCCTAAGCCACCTCATGTCAGATGCCGACGAAGGTTTTTATTATTCCATCCCATATGACTCTTCTCTTGACACTTGGCACTCAACAATTTCAGTAGAGTATCTTTGACGATGCATGGTCAACTGGTGTCATCTCTGGTGACAGCTGACACATGCCCTCTTAAGTATGCTAACAGGGCTGTCAGTTGGGTCTTATCCGAGGGGATGCATGACGTGTCCCCACCACCCGCCCAGACAGTTGGCATCATTTTGCCCCTCCTTGCGTTCCCATCAAGCAAAATGCTTGCCTTCATTTTACCCCTCCTTGCGTTCCCATCAAGCAAAATGCCTACCTTCATTTTGACCCTCCTTGCATGCCTTAGTCTGTATCTCTCCTCTTGAATCTCCCTCCCTTTCATTTTCCGTTCAATGCTCCCGTCACCATTCTCTTGATCATGAAGCCTCTCCCATTTAGTCAATCCCTCTCCTCATGAACGCCTCTTCTTCAATCATCCTCGACATCTCCCCTCTTCAAGTTCAAGTTGCGGTCTCTCCGGCCCTAGACCCTTCCCCTTCCCATCCTCAATCCTCTAGCTCCTCTTCCCAGGCTTGCATCAACCCCATTTTGTCGAAGTGTGAGGATCTCTAACGGCTAAAGGATGGTTTATTTAGTTCATAAAAATGGTCAGCGTTTCCTTTGAAGAACAGGACGATGATTATGTAGCCCTCTTCCAATTTGTCAAGGCGAGAGGCATTCAGGCCGTTCATGAGGTCAAAAAGTCCCAGAAATCCCCCAAAGGCTGGAGAGAACTCATTAGCCTCAGGTCCTTAATCATTGTGATGCAAGCTCCGGCTCCAAAAGTTCAAAGAAAGGCAAAAAGGGCTATGCAAGTTGCCCTATGAAGATCATATCTCATAACGTTTATGGCGTTGGATGTGGGCGGAAAAGAGCTCATGTCAGGGACATTTGTCGTCAGTTCAAAGCACAGATGACTGCTATTCAAAAAACCAAGCTTCAATCTGTCAACCAATCGATGATAAATCCTGTTTGTAGTGTCCCCCACAAGGAGTGGGTGACACTTGACGCGAAAGGCTTTGCTGGTGGCATTATGATGGCCTAGGACACTAGATCTTAGGTCAACGAGGATGTGTTGGTCGGAGCGTTCTCTATTTTGTGGTTTTAAAAAGCCCTTCCTCTGATTTTAAATGGGTATTCATGGCAGTCTACGGCCCTTGTAAAGCTTCCTTGAGGCACCTACTTTGGGATGACCTAAACGTTGTTAGAGTTAAATGGTCCTTGCCTTGGTGCCTCGGAGGGGACTTTAACGTCATCTGTTTCTCTTTCGAGAAGTTGAATGACAACCGTCTCTATAAAAGCATGAAGCTATTTTTTTCTAGCTCAACAGAAATGATCTTGTGGACCTCCCTCTTTGAGACGTTAAATACACCTGGTCGAATGGTCAAAATTCCCCAATCCTCTCTCATCTCAACAGATTCCTTGCCTCCCTTGACTAGTTGGATTCCTTTCCCATGGTCTCACAATGTGGTCTCCCCGCCCCACCTTTGATAACTACTCGATCCTTTTGGATTCTATCAAGGAGAGCCGGAGTCCTAAGCCTTTCATATTCCACATTTCTTTACGCAAGTTGGAAGGCTTCTCCTACTAAATCAATAACTAGTGATCAATGTTTTAAATAGCTATGCTACATAGCGTAACATAGCCTTAATGATATGTAGCTCATGAAAATAGCTTAAATTGCATTTAGCCTACATTGCATGATAATTTGCATACACCACACACTACATAGACTACACTACACACTACAGAGCTCACATTACAAGCTATTTTTCATTAAAATCAACTAATGCTTTCAGTGATTTGTTACATTTTCTATTTTCAAGAATAAAAAATAGTTAATCTTTTTAATGTCTTCGTAAAATAATATAATTAACAGTATTAAATCAGTTTCATTGCTCTTTCTTTACCTTTATACGTGATCATTACCCTTTCCTATTACTTTTGGTTCCCTTTGGTTGCACCAAATATCATGAAATTTTGTTAAATTTCATTATCAATCGGTCTAATTTGGTGCAAAAATCATGATATTGGTGCAACCAAGAGCAACCTTGATTAAAAATCTAAAAGTAGCATGTAGCTTATGCCTCACGCTTTGGAGGGGTGTACACTACAGTGCATGCTATTCCCTATTTAAAACACTACTAGTGTTCCTCCTCCATTTTAGGTCACCTGGGATTCGTCCTTAACCAAAAGCTTAAGCTCTTAAAAAATAAGTTGGTGCTTTGAAGGAATATCTCAATAGCATCAAAGTCGAACCAAATAAAATCCTCTTAGCCATCCAGTCTTTGGATGCTAAGGAAGAAGTTGGCCCATTATCGAATGAATATAAATTCTCAAGAGCAGCTCTCCTTGCTGATTATTCAAGCAAAGTCAAACAAGAAGAGATCAAGTCGAAACAACGGTTGTGTGCCCTGTGGCTCAAGGAGAGAAGAGCAACCGTTTCTTACCCTGCATATCTAGTGCAAGGGGTGAGGGCCCGCTGCAAGAAGATAAGTAGCATTTCTATTAATCGTTCCAAAGTGGAAGATAAGCGGTAAGTTTGCAATCATATTGTTTCCTTCTATAGCAACTTATTGTCCTCCCAAGGTTGGACTCAACCTAAGTTGGATAAATTTCGATTTTCCTCAGATCTCTGCCGAGGAAGTTGCGACCCTTGAATTCCCTCTATCTAAGGAGGAAATCGAGAATGTTGTGTTCTCCCTCAACAGAGACAAAGCCCCCCGGCCCCGATGGGTTCCCTTTGGCCTTCTTCCAAGTCTTTTGGTATGTGATAAAAAAAGGATTTAATTGGTTTCTTCTCAAAGTTTTTCTCCAACGGCCGGCTACCTTGGGTTATGGGAGCTTCCTTCATTGCTCTCATCCCGAAAATTGTAGGCGCAACCCATCTCAATGGTTTCCGATCCATTAGCCTGCTTTATGTGTATGTGTGTGTGCGCGTGTTGGGGGTAAGATTTTGGCCAAAGTCCTCACCTCAAGGCTTTGCTTGGGCCTCTCAAAGGTTATTTTTAAAGCTCAAGCAACATTTGGGGCTAATCAACAAATTCTTGAATGAGGGCTCATAGCCCACGAATGTATCGACTCTCGTCACCGGGATGACAAGAGAGGAGTTGTTTGTAAGCTAGACATTAAGAAAACTTTCAACAATGCTGATTGAGATAATCTGGACAATATGTTCAGTTGTCTTGGCTTCAGGTCCAGATGGAAATTCTAGCCAAAGTCCTCGCCTCTAGGCTCTGCCTAGGTCTCTCAAAGGTTGCTTCTGAAGCTTAAGCAATCTTTGAGGCTAATCAACAAATCATTAACTGAGCCCTTATAGCCCACGAATGCATCGAATCCTGTCATCGGGATGACAAAGCGGACTTGTTTGTAAGCTAGACATTAAGAAAACTTTCAACCATGTTGATTGGGATTATCTGGACAATATCTTGGGTTGTCTTGGCTTCGGGTCGAGATGGCACGGTTGGATCAGGGTCTGCATCTTAGCTAAATTCTCTATCCTGGTTAATGCCCTAAACTTCTTCTTTTTTTAATTCCTCCAAAGATTTGAGGCAGGGTGACCCACTTTCCCCTTTTCTCTTTGTCATTGTTGCTAAAGGCCTAAGCAGGATGCTAGGGAAAGGCAAGTCAGCCAGTTTCTTTAATGGGTTCGAGGTGGTGCATTCGGGCCCCTCAGTTTCCCACATTCGGTTCACGGACAATATGCTCCTATTTTGTGATGTTGAGGAGGCTACTATTGATAATCTTTAGAAAATCATTCACTACTTTGAGGCTATTTTTGGTCTTAAGATTAATCTCTCTAAAAGTGAAATGCTTGGTATTAATCTTACTACCTCAGCCATTTCTCGTTTAGCGTTTGTTTTCGATTGTAAGGCTGGCTCTTTTCCATCATCGTACCTTGACCTTCCTCTCTACATTGGGAAGCCTGCCAAGCACCTGTGCAATGCGGTCATCGAGCGAGTCAAGCGGAAGTTATCTCGTTGGAAAGTCGTTCCTTATCCCTTGGGGGATGCATGACCCTCATCAAAGCTGCCCTCTCTAATCTCCCCTCCTATTTTCTCTATCTTTATCAATGTCCGAAGTCTGTTTTAGTCAGGCTAGATAGGCTTAGGAGTTAGGAAAGACTTTGTGGAATGGGACCTCCAATGACCACAAGTTCCACCTTCTCAAATGGTTTGAGGTCTGCAAGCCTTTCTTAAATGGGAGCACCAGGATCCGAGATATCGATGTGAGGAACTCAACCCTTCTTAGTAAATGGATCTAACGTTTTGGCTTGAAGGCTGGCAACTGGTGGAGAGAGATCAACGTGTATGGGGCATAGGGATGGGGGTTGATTTTCCAAACCCTCTTCCATTTACAAAGCCTCTGGAGTGTAGAAGGTCATTGCTAATTTGAAGTCCCATATGTGGAAAGGGCTTTCCTTCTCCCTTGGTAATGGGTCTCACATCCATTTCCAGATGGATGGTTGGATTTCAAATTGACCTCTCTTTTCCCCAACTTGACTCGTGTTGTTTCAGATTGGACCTTTTCTGTAGTCAACTATCTTTGATGTAGGGTCTAGGATCTGGTGCCCTCTTTGTAGGAGAAATCTATCAGATTTGGAGTTGGAAGAATTCCTCAGATTTCTGGAGCTTATGAGGGGAGTTATCCTTCCCTAGGAGTCGATGATTCGTTGATCTAGTCCCTAAATAGCTCGAACAAATCCTTAGTTCATTCATTGTTCAAGCTTCTCAGTGGCTTCACCTCAGCTGCTAGGCACAGTTATCCCTCTTTTGCTTGGTCTTACGAAGCTCCCCCGAAAGTTACAGCGTTTGTCTAGCTTCTCACTAGGGGAAAAATTCTTACCGTGGACAATCTGTAAAGAAGAATGATTCTTCCCAATTTCGGTTTACTTTTCCTGGAAACCACAAAATCTATCAACCACCTCTTTGTCCATTGCCCCTTCGCTCATCGTGTGGTTTTCCATCCTAATCTTTTTTCACACTTCTCGGGCCATACCTTTTGCTACTAAAGATGTGCTCTTTGCTTGGCACGATGGAGGTGCTGGAAAAGATTACAAAGCTATTTGGCACCTAACTATAATGGTTGTCCTTTCGGCCATTTTGAGAGAGGAATAGTCGCTACTTTCAGAATTCCTCATCTTCTATATCTTAAGTGGTGGCCTTCTTCTCAAAGGACGTTGCGAAGTCGCCATTATGTCTCCCAGTATCTAATCGTTGTACGCTTCTTCCTTTTTTTTATTTTAGTTGGTTAAGCTCATTTCTCTACATAGGCTTTTGCATTGTATAATTTTGTTTAGGTTTTGTTTTTGTTTTGTTTTGTTTTCAATTTATGTTTCTAGTTTTGCTTGTTTCTCTTTTCGCCCTTGGCGTTCTCTTTAATAATATTTTGTCAATCTTCAAAAAAAAAAAAAAAAAAAAAAGAAGAAAGAAATAGAAATAGAAAATACAATGAATAAAGTCGAGCCAATTTACCAACTCAAAAAAAAAAAAAAAAAGTGAAATGCTTGGGGATTCATCCGACCCATGCATTTTTCCAAGTTAAAACAACATTTCCCCTAAAGAAATTTCAAGATTGTTTTTTTTAAGAATTGAATGAATAGCGTCAGCTTCACTTGCCAACTCAAACCAACTCAAAAATGGCCTGAAAAATGCACGAAATTGGTGAAAGATATTGGTATTTATTTCACTCATGCAGTTTTGCACCTTACTCAAATATTTTCCAAATAAAGTCTAAGAAATTTTCTAAAAATTTGGATAAATGGTGTTGACCTTAAGTTACAACTTGAAAATGGCCTGTATTTAAAATCCATGCGATTCACCAACTAATCCATATTTCTAAGTTAACTAAACAATTTCCCCCCAAAAAATTGAAGAAAAAACACAAACATCATATGAACATTACATCATCATCATCATCTCAGCCTTATCCTAATTAATCAAGGTCGATTGCAAATCCTATTCTGTCATTCCAATTATCAAGAGCCAAATCTTCAATTAGACCATAGATCATCAATTTAATTTTTTCTCTTTTTTCTGGGAGAGAGGGAGAGATATCAAGTCTTTTCTTATTACCTCCAAGCACGTCCTTTTGGGCCTTCTCCTTCTCCTTTTAGAGCCTTCAAATTATACTTTTGGTTGGTTATTTTAGTTAATTAGGCTCGTTTCTCTGCCTAGGCTTTTGCATTATATAATTTTTTTTAGGTTTTGTTTTGTTTTCAATTTATGTTTCTAGTTTTGCTTGTTTCTCTTTTCGCCCTTGTCGTTCTCTTTAATAATATTTTGTCGATCTTCAAAAAAAAAAAAAAAAATAGAAATAGAAATAGAAAATACGATGAATAACGTCGAGCCAATTTACCAACTCAAAAAAAAAAAAAGTGAAATGCTTGGGGATTCATCCGACCCATGCATTTTTCCGAGTTAAAACAACATTTCCCCTAAAGAAATTTCAAGTTTTTTTTTTAAAAGAATTGAATGAATAGCGTCAGCTTCACTTGCCAACTCAAAAATGGCCTGAAAAATGCACGAAATTGGTGAAAGATATTGGTATTTATTTCACTCATGCAGTTTTGCACCTTACTCAAATATTTTCCAAATAAAGTCTAAGAAATTTTCTAAAAATTTGGATAAATGGTGTTGACCTTAAGTTACAACTTGAAAATGGCCTGTATTTAAAATCCGTGCGATTCACCAACTAATCCATATTTCTAAGTTAACTAAACAATTTCCCCCCAAAAAAATTGAAGAAAAAACACAAACATCATATGAACATTACATCATCATCATCTCAGCCTTATCCTAATTAATCAAGGTCGATAACAAATCCTATTCTGTCATTCCAATTATCAAGAGCCAAATCTTCAATTAGACCATAGATCATCAATTTAATTTTTTTCTCTTTTTTCTAAGAGAGTGAGAGATATCAAGTCTTTTCTTATTACCTCCAAGCACGTCCTTATAGGCCTTCTCCTTCCCCTTTTAGAGCCTTCAAATTATACCAACTCACTCCTTTTAACTGGCACAATTCTTGGTCTTCGTTGCACATGACCAAACCATCTAAGTCTACTTTCCCTCATCTTATTACCTCTTGATACTATACTACTACTAAGTTCTCTCAAATAAATTCATTTCTAATTCCTAATTCTATCCTTCCTCGTTTTGCACTCACCATCTCAACATCCTCATTTCAGCTATAGTCGTCCTACAGACACTTTAACTGCCCAACATTTTGTCCCATAAAGCATTGTTGGTCTTTATAGCTATCCTATAAAATTTCCCTTTCAGTTTGAGTGATTCACGGCAATCACATGAAACTCTAAAGGCATGTCTCCATTTCTTCATCTTCTCAAATGGGTTGTTCACTTAATTTTTGAAAATCAACAAAATAGGGCCCATCAAACAGAAATCAAGCATGATTGGAAAATTTAGAACTTGAACTTTAACTCGTCAAGAATTTCTAGTCAGGAGAGTTGACTTGGTAATCGGGCAAGTTCCTAGTTCAATAAAATAATTAAAAATAAAAAATGTGGGAAAATATGAACTAATTATCAAGTTGAGGATATACAGAGGAGATAAAACATCTTAAATACAAATCATTAAGGGCCATTTGAATGCACACATAGTTGCAAATTGCACAATCTATCCTAGCGAAACAGCTCGTACATAGTTCGTCGAACTCGTTTTTGCACATGAACCAAGGAAAATAAGTAAACCATGTATTCAAAATATGATTGTTAAGCAAGGATAGTCTACATATTACTAGGTCAAATAGCTTATCCTCGCCCCTGGTAAGGTGCATGGAGGAACATAATGTTTTGTGCACAGGCATCAAATGTGCTAAATGTTCCACATGTATGACCAGGCGAGACAAAAGCACCTACATCTACATTTGCCAACATCAATCTTCAAGTGCCTCACATGTGCCACACAAGTCAATGTGTGCATGTCCCATAAATGCTACATGTGCATCCAACCATCTTAAGCCCCCCCACATGTTCCATGACTCCCTATTCTAGATGTTTGACAAACAAGGTACAATACAACTAATCCAACAAAGCATGACCTGCATAACTTATTCAAGACAGCTTGTGATGTGAGGCTGCAAACGGCCCTTAAATATTTAGAATAAAAAATTAGCATACACAAAGATTTGCTTTTGATGTATATAGTGTAGTGGAAGGCACTAGACACAAGTGCCCCAAGAATGACTGATACACTAGGGGAAGACTACACATGAGCTCGGAGAAGCTAGCAGCAATTTTTATTTTATTTTTTTTAAGTCTTGTATGTCATACAAGTGTGTGTGTGTGTGTGTGTGTGTGTGTGTGTGTGTGTGTGTATATATATATATAGAGAGAGAGAGAGAGAGTTAATTATAATGTTAATACTTAATACATATGTTAGTCAGTTCGATAGTTAGACACCCCTTCCAAAAATTCACATCTTCCCAAATATTCCAATGAATCCACTACTAGAAGCATAATACTTGTAACAAGTCCAATGTGGTGATCTTATAACTCTAAGGGTGCGTTTGGTAAAACTTAATTTCATGACTTATCACTTAAAATTGTTAATTTCAGTGATTTTGGTAATTCAGACCGTTTGGTAACTAAAATAAATTAAGTACTTAATTGGAAATATCACTTAAATTTGGTGAGATTTTTTCAGTCATCGCACCTTGACTTAAAACTTAAGGCTGAATGCGGTAAGTGATTTGCCATTAAATTTATTATGAACTGTGACGAAAATACCCCTGCCAACTTTTAAAAATGACAAGATTACCCAAGGGAAAATCCCTAAAGCCAAATTGTTCCCATTAATCTTGAGGTGAGGTTTTGATTTTTCATTTTTTATTTTAAACCTTCCTAGGGCTCACTATGATGTTTATTTGTCATCCATACCGTTTATAAGGTCACACATCCTTGAATGAAGGGAAAACAAAAATATTAGCTTGATCGAAAACTTCTACGACCCCTAAGAAGTTATAAAAGATAGACGTCCAATCTCATTGCTTTATGTGGTATGGTCCACTTAAGCTTTGGATCTGCTTCATTTTTGGGCTCATGCGATAAAATAATCTCACAAAATGGATGGACGATTTGGATATAACACACATATCATGGTAGGGCCCACAAAACTTGATGTTACTAACCAAAAGGAAGTACGTAGTGTTGCGTTACACACGAACCACGTTAAAACCGGACGAGGATTAGCTACTGCCAGGTTGAATCTTGCTGCTGAAGTAACGTCACCATGATAGATGGGCCTCAGCATGATGTATGTTTTGTATCCACACCGTCCATTCATTTGGAGAGATCATTTTAAGGCATGACCTAGAGAATGAGGCTGATCCGAAGCTCAAGTGGACCCCACCAAAGAAAACAGTGGGGATAGTGACATCCACTGTTGAATACTTCTTAGGGGCCACAAAAGTTTTCAATCAAGCTGATATTTGTGTTTTCCCTTCCTTCATGTCTGTGTGAACTTATGAACAGGTTGGATATCAAATAAAAATCATGATGGCCCTAAGAAGTTTTCAACGGTGAATGTCACTATCTCCACTTTTCCTATGGTGGGGTCCACTTGAGCTTTGGATCTTCCTCATTATTTGAGTCATGCCCTAAAATCGTCTCTCCAAATGGATGGACGGTGTGGATACAACACATACATCGTGATAAGGCCCACAAAACTTGGTGACGTCACTTCTCAACCTGTTAGTAGCCCACCCGCGTCCGTTCGAACCGGTTGGGGAGGGACGCGGATTTCCTGCGAAAGCCGTGCGCAGGAAGTTCCCTGAGAACCTAGGTGGGGCCATAGTGATGCTTTTTGATAAATCCACCCCATCCATACGTTTTGGGAGCTCGTTTTAGGACATGAGAACAAAAATGAACCAGATCCAAGACTCAAGTGGGCTGAAAACGTGAGGATTGAACATCCACAGTCAAAATATTTGTGGGGCCACAGGAGTTTCGAATCAGGCTAATATTTGTGTTTTCAGTTCATCCCAGTAGTAGTGACGTTTTGAACGGTATGGATGTCATATAAACATCACTGTGGACCCAAGGAGGATTCAACGGTAGTAATTTCCCAACCCACCTTTTCCTTTAGTGAGGCCCACTTGAATCTTGGATCCGATTCATTTTTTGTTTTTATGTCCTAAAATGAGCTCCCAAAACGGATGGACGGGGTGGATTTATCGGAAAACATCATTGTGGGCCCCGCCTAAGTTCCCAGCAGGAACTTCCTGCGCAAGGCTTTCCCAGGAAATCCACGTAGGAGTGAATAAGGTGTTACCCGGGAACAGCTTAGTGGGTGTTACCCCTACCGTGTGGCCCACATGGATACTATTTTGTATATCCACGCCGTCCATCCATTTCTACAGCCCATTTTAGGATGGTATTCCAAAAATTATGAAAATCCAATTCTCAAGTGGACCATACCACTGGAAACAGTTCTGATTGAGTGCCCACCATTAAAAATTCCAAAGAGCCCATCGTAAGGTTTTGGTAATGCTTATTTGCAATCCAAGCTCTTCATAATGTTAAGAATGTCTGGATGGAGGGGAAATTTAAAGATCAGATTGATCTAAAACTTTTATGGCCTGCAAAATGCTTTTAATGATTATTCATCACTCTTCTATTGGTATGGTCCACCTGAGATTTGGATCTTCTTCTAATTTTGGATCGCATCCTAAAATTAGGCGTAACAACAGATGAATGGCATGGATATACAAAAAATACATCAAGGTAGGCCCCACACAGTAGGAGTAACACTCACTAAGGTGTTACCAGGGTAACATCTAATTCGCTCCCAACCGGATGCGAATTGCCTTGTGGTGTTGCCGGTAGTTAGGTGTTATTGGATGGTGCTTTGTAAGACCTACCATGATATATTTGCTTTATCCATGTTGCCTATCCATTTTAGACAAGTATCTTAGGGCGTAATAAAAAAAATGAGGCAGATTCAAGTATCGGGTGGACCACACCACAGGAAAACAGTGGTGATTGAATGTCAACCATTAAAAACTCTACAGATCATTGTAATGTTTATTTGCCATCGAACCTGTTGATGACCCTTCATCCAGGTCACACGTACCTGGATGAAGGGAAAGCACAACTATTGGCTTCATCCAAAACCATTGTGTCCACCAAGAAGTTTTTATTGGAGGGCGTTCAATCACCACCGTTTCCTATAGGCTGGTCTACATGAGATTTGGATTTAGTGGCAAGGCAATATCATGTTTTGTCTCATATTCTACAAAAAATTGAAATTGAGACAATAGGGGCAAATATGACAAATTGTCAATTTTCAGATCTTTATGGTTTACTTTTACCAAACACGTTTTTGTGAAAAAATTACTTATTTTCAGATATCAGGACTTTTTTTCAGACAAATAACCAAACAGAATTTTCAATACTTGTAAGTACTTAAATTCAGCACTTTTAAGTTTTCAGCACTTAAATTAAGTTTCAGACCTTATTTTTCAGTTTACCAAACGGCACCTAAGTCGCTAATAGAATAAAGAAAGCAAGAAGAAGATCTCATGAGCTCATGAAGAATCTACGAAATTTTGGTCCATCATACATCTTTAATTGTTGTAGATTTGATCTCTTATAGTTTGCTCTTGTATTCGCATTTTTTTCTTTTGAATGCTTATTCTCATTGATAATTAAGTTACTAAAGATTATAGACAGCATAGATTATGGGAGAGCCCCATCTTTGACTTCTTTGGTTATGTTTTAGTGGAAGGGATTTCTCTCAATATCATTAGCTTGGATGAGTGTGAAGACATGTCTCAAGTAGATGTGCTGGAAGAACTTGAAAATTAGGATGCTCCTGTGAAGTCCTTCCATGTCCACTAGGAGCCTAATATGTTTTTGTGCTTGTCGGCCAAGGATAGTGTTAGGAGACAATTGATATCAGCTAGTTTTCCAGTTCCCCCTCTTGCAACTTCATCTCCACCACGTATATGCTCTCCTTATTCTTTTTCTACTTTTTTTTTCTTGTTCTTTCTTTCTTTCTTGAGAGTTAATGCAAACTTTTAGTAAAGAACAAAGCAAACAGGAAGAGGGGAATGGTGAGAGATCATACCATAACCCAGACAATAACAATTGCCATAAAACACCCTGAGCATCAAGTAGATCTTGCTCTTTGTAATTTTTGAAAAGGGCAATCCCAAGGCCCAAAATAAAACCCTACCCTTAATATTCCTAACTCCACCTCCGAGGTGCAAGCATCTTATTGAATGTTCTATTGCACCATTCCTCCCAAACAGACCAGATAACCACAAACAAGGAAATGCGCTAGATCGCTTTCCCTTTCTTCATTGAAGAGTTTGCATGAATGCTTCAATAGATTCTGACATGGTCCAATTCGTATAAAACATAGCCAACATTTTCCCCAAGTCTCCAAAATGTATTTGCAGTGGATGAAAAGATGATTGACAGACTTGGCTTCTTTTAGGCACATAAGACAGCTGTTCAGAATCATCATGTTCATGTTTCTGATATGGTCAATGTGATCACTTTGTCATTTGCCACAAGTCAACCAGACGCAACCACTCTAGGGGGCCCAAGAAGCCACCATATGGAAGCGGTGATCTCTTTCAGCAAAATCATGGAGCCCGAAGCCATGCCTAAGGGAGCAATAGAACGATCTAACTGTGAAGACCCCTGAAGGATCCAGACTCCAGCAGGCACTTATCAGCAAACTCAGAGGTGAAAACCATCAAATTAATGCACTCTTGTAAACAAGCAAATTCCTCCATTTCCTCGTTTGTAAACTAATGCACTCAATAAAACACTGTTAATTGGCAGGCAAAGGGAGAAAGAACAACACCTTAAGGAGTTTACAGGAAGCATATTAATAGCCCCATCAAGAGCAATCTCTACCCAGCAAGGAAAATCTTTCATACGTTTCACCCAACCACACACACTTGCATAAGGTAAGTAGTTAGCCTATTTTACCAATGGAATGTGCATCTCCATTATGGTTTCGGGGTCACCGACTATGTGTTTTACTTTTAGGACCTCTCAACTTCAAGACTAAGAAAAAAATTCTGTAGCACTTTAACATAAGTTTTTCCATGAACGCTTTGTCTTCAACAATCGCTTGAGGTAACAATGGCTTCAAGGTCCACATTTGAACTAAACGTAAGTAGATAAGATGTACTGGAGAGAGGAAAGTAACAAGGGTTTATATAACAAGCTAAATGCCCAGATATGCCTGAGGTGACTATGCTTTGTGGTCCCCTTCCAAACCAACCTATGTAGAGAAAACGTATTGGGGAGAGTGAAAATCCACAAGGGGCAAAATTACCACCAAAACTAACCCTCAACATGCAAATGCCCAAGGAGCAAATGACTAAAGGGCCCTTTCCATGTAGGTTGAGCACATATCTTACAGAGAGTGGAAACTAAAGGAGCAGAACGTTGAAGATAGACCTGTGGAGGCATGCTAATCGGGCATCATAATTGTACCAACAATTTCTACAGTAAAATAAAAAGAGACCAAACAAACAGAGGCATGATGGATAATTGGAAGAATCTTAAAAGTGCTTCATTGATAAGATGCCAAAGACATTTAAGTTTTAGAGCGAAAAATTCCCCAAACCACAACAACAGGGTTACACAATAAAATGTGATCTCTAGAGAACTAGGGACAATTTGTAAAATAAATTCTTAAAAGAGAAACTACAAAAGTAGAAAAGGCAATAGCATTCAGCTTTAAAGTTGTGTGCACATGAATGAGCCCTCAACTAGACAATTGAGAAGATATGGTAGGGGGCTTGAGTAAACACTCATTAACGTAATCATCACCATCATCATTATCTTCATCATAATCATCTAAGCCTTATCCCAACTAACTGAGGTCGGTTACATGAATCATGTTTTGCCATTCCACTCGATCAAGGGCCAAATGTCCTAGCATGAGTTTGGAATGTCATATTGTTCGGAGCCCATTGATGTAAAAGAAAAAACGAAAGAAAAAACACACACACAGTAGCCTATGAACAAGGACATAAAGCATATTTGAAGGGGTGAAGAAAAAAGCATCACGTACTTGGTTGAGAAACTCATCATGCCAGTTGTCAAGAGTATCAAATGATTTGAGCACATTTACATCATAAACAAGAACACAGCAATCTGCCCCTCTATAAAATGCAACACCAAGACTTTGGAATCTTTCCTGTCCTGCTGTGTCCCATATCTATCATTAACACAAACAGAAAAGCTTTAGGTAAAAAATCAATGGAAATACATTATTGGAAAAAAAAAATGAAATTATGCATTGAGAGCTCACTTGCAGAGTTACAAGTCTGTCCTCAATTTGAAGTTCCTTTGTGACAAAATCGGCACCAATGGTAGCTTTATACTGTTGGCTGAACTTCTTGTGTACGTATCTAAATTAGGAGTTAACGATCCACATTGCAGTGATAATAACACAGTGCATTTCCATAAACAGTGCACCTGAGTATAAATGGTTTCTAAATCCCAGACTCAAACTTAAAATGCAAACTCATAATTACAATTACAAAGTACTTGATAAAGTGGACCTCCACAATGCAATCCATGTAACAAGGACACTACATTTCTGAAAACTTTATGGCATGTCCAACACTTTCCAATAGAAATAATATGCAAAAAAGAAAGGGTCGTGATTCAATCAGGGGCCCCTCATGTGAGGGGGCGGAACATGTATTGAAGATCTGGTGGACAGCACACATGTCAGAGACCCATGCTATTCAACAGGTAGGGCACACTGTGAACATGCCATGTACCAAAAATCAGCTAGTACGCTCATCAAGAGAGCCGCGCATGTATGTTGGATATGGACTGTTGGGCTTTTTTTTCTTCTAACCAGCCATTTTTCCCATACAAGTTCGACATGCCTGATCAATGGAGCCAAATTATTTTTTGTCCATAACGTGTTCACAGGGTGCCCTACCTAATGAATGAGCTGCATCTCTGACATGTGTGCCATCCCCCAGGATCTCACATGAGGGGCAGCACCGCATTGAATCACGACCCAATAAAGAAAACCTCAGTTCATCTTCCCTTTCTGTACTAAAGCAGTACATGCATACCAATTACATAGTTCTAATGTATTTCTAGTTATGTAAATATCTTTCCTCGTGAGATGCATTTATGAATGTGAACTAAAATTGATATTGCAGTATACATTCCACCACAATTACGTATTTGTGTGGACATGCCAGCATATCAGGTATTCCAGGATCACCACATCTGACACTCGAAATTCGTAACCCAAGCAGCCATTACTCCCACACTAGTGCCTGATCATGAATCCTTGGTGTAGTTTCTGTACACAAGATCATTCCTAAGCATATGAATGTGATAACCATTTCTCTGGCATTGAATGGATCAAACAACATTAGGACAACAGCGATGCTGATGGATGGGCTTCACTGAGTTACATGTAGTAGTGCATGCCCATATGTGGAAGTTGTAAACAGATAAAGGCCATTGATTTGATGGCCCATAAAGCAGATGGTCGTGAGCACAAAACTCAAGGCAATCAAATAATACAGCAATTCCAAGTTGATCAATCAGAGAGAGAGAGATGACGCCCCCCTTCAACATGGAAATCTCAAGACAACTGCGTGGTCATAATTACACAATCAACACAACTTTCTGGCTATTATGAATTGGCAGGGCACACCAAATGAACAGCCATGATCATAACTTCTCTAAAACCGACACAGCAAATCACATTCCTCTTAATGTAAAAATAAAAATCCAAAAAGAATTAAACAAAAGAAAGAAATACGAAACTTCTGATCATCAAGCGATCAAACAGATAATCGAGCATAAATTCAAGCAAGCGTCGCCAAATTCTGCATAAATCCAACAGTATTTTAAAATCCACCCAAAATTATACAAAATACCAAAACACAACACAACGATCAGATATAAAATAACCGAAGCAATTACAAAATCAAATTAAAAAAGAAAAAGAAAACAATAATCACACAAATCCAACCGTCGACCTAAGGATACTGATTCATCAAAGACGTCTTCCCGACTCTGAATAAATAAAAGAAAAAACAAAATTAAGACAGAGAGAGATAGAGACAACTGGAAACCCTAGAAATATGGAATAGAAAGTCAGAAAAGAAAATTCAAGAAAGATAAAAGAATAACGACGTCACCCGCTATCTCCAAGAACGATGACCTTGAGCAGGGTTCGCCTTCGGACGGACATGGCGGAGAAGAAAACGAGAGGATGGCTTTCCGGTAATTTTGGAGAAAAGGATGGGAGAAAGGGGGGAAAATAAAAAGAAAAAGAAAAAGAAAAGGAGGAGAGGTCTCTCTGTTCTCGAGGTTTCTCTTTCTCTCCCAACGTGTGAGAGAGTTCTCATTTATTATTGTCGACTCTGCCGACCACGCCCAAAAATGGGAGCGCGGATCTGCTAGGACTAGCACAAGGGATGGTTTCAAATCTCTGTGGGCCCCACCATGATGTATGTGTTTTATCCACGCCGTGCATCCATTTTTACATCTGATTTTAGGGCTAGAGACCGAAAATGAGATATATACAAGTCTCAGGTGGACCACACCAGAGGAAAACAATGGGGATTAACGCTTGCCCTTGAAAGCTTTTTGGGGGCCACAGAGGTTTTTTTCCCTTATAAACAGGTTGGATGGAAAATAAACATTAAGGTGGGTCCTAGGAGTATTTTAATGGTGGACATTCAATCCCCACTGTTTTTCTATGGTGTGGTCCACCTGAGGTTTAGATCTATCTCATTTTTGGGCTATAGACTTAAGGTCAGATGGAAAAATGGATGCACGGAGCGGATAAAACAGATGCATCATGGTGGGTCCCACAGAGATTTGAAACCATCCCTTATGCTAATCACACTGGTAGTTGCAGATCCGCGCTCCAAAAATGTACGCGCCAGCGAGGCCCTTTTTTGAAAAAACGTATGCGTCCGTGCGTCCCTCTCCTGCTGACGTAGGACCAGCTTGTCTCCTGTTTGGATGGCGGCGAAGTTGTATCCCAGGCGGACTATCTGGGTCATGATATCTTGGACAGGGTAAGTGGGCTGAGTTTGAGGGACGAGGATTAGGTGTTACCCAGGTAACAGCTTAGTGGGTGTTACCTGTTGATGCTGAAAATTAATCAACAGACGAGATGAGGTGACCTCCAATTGGTTAGCAAATGAGTACAGCTAATCTCGTCTGTTGATCAATTTTTAGCATCAACAGATTGGCACCATCTGTGGGAAGAATACGAGCTAACCTCATAATAGATCTGAATCAGCCTATTCAGCTCGAATCCGACCTGAGGTCAGAGAGTACGACCCGAAAATAGGTCGTCAAGTCTGACCGACTGTAGACACCCCACCTTCGGCTACACTGTTAGTAGAGATAGCTGGATGAATGGAGGACCGTACTCCCAAATCCCAAATCTAAATTTAGTCAAACTCACCCTTGTAAGCCCCATTCCATAGCCCAGTTCAAGCCTGAACCCAGTCAACCCAGTCCTAAACATCACCCTGAAAAACTCCCCACAAGAAAAGCCAGTCAAAAAATCCCAAAAAAGTCAAACTCACTGAGTCAACCCGCTGACTCAACCCGTCGAGTCAAACACCGAGTCAACCCGTCGAGTCAAACACCGAGTCGACCCGCTGAGTCAACTCACTGAGTCGACCCAGCGAGTCAAACAGCAGCCCCGAGGGAGCGACCGTACCTCGCTGGAAATCGAGGAACGGCCGTACGGGCAGCCCACAGCAGGCCGCCCAAACCGCCGCTGAATCCCAGGAAACGACCGTACGGGCGGCCCATAGCAGACCGCCCAAAATAAATTACGAGCTCTGCCACTGCTCGCTGCTATAAATACCCCCCTCCCCTTCTCATTTCAACACACCACTCAGCCAGAGAGAGCCCGTCTGTCTGAGTCACCCTCCTTCATCCTTTAGCCCATTCCTTCACCAAGGAGAACCCGAGTGAGGAGAGCCCAGCCGTGGTCCAGCCCAGCCTGACCACTGTCCAAGCCTCCCAAACCATCCAAGTCTTGATCCAGCCACTCGAAGTCAATCCTTGCAACACCTCCGTCCATCCAGCTACTCTTTTTCCAACATCATTTCATTTGCATCTAGCATAAGTGCAACATTTACTTTTCTTCCAACCCCCCTGCTTCACTGCAAGCACCTTGATTCTTCAAGCACACTGCATATGTCTTAAATTAAGCACCTGTCAGTTCGAGCGTATGCTCTGGGCTTGCCCGTTGTTGGAACCTGCCCATCAGAAACTCTTATTGTTCAGACCTGCATTCATGCTTCACCATAAAACACCTTGATCATTCAAGCACACTGTATACATCTTACATTAAGCACCTGTCAGTTCGAGCGTACGCTCTGGGCTTGCCCGTTGTTGAAACCTGCCCATCAGAAACTCTTACTGTTCAGACTCGCATTCATGCATCATGTCATCCATGAGAATATACGAGGATTAAACTAGACTTTCAAGTATTCGATCGATTCTGTGAAGTAGAGACCGTACTTCGGTACGGGCAGTGTGTGGGGTGCTTAACCTCTTCCCACCCTGTAACCGTGATCCCTTACCTTGAATCTCTGACCGCAGATCAATAGGAGTCATTTTGGAGGAAGGAATCTTCGGATCCCCTTCTCTAACGTTTCTACGGGGTCTAGCCGACTGTAGATTCGAAGTAATTGGCTAGTGGCGACTCTGGTCTTATATAAATTCACTTAAACACATCCAGCCTAAGCACGACTACCAAACAAAGCCCTCGGGAACGAGGCAAGCCAGTGGCACAAACGGCGATTTCGCACTCACGCATCCTCTTCTCCTTCTTTTCCCGAAAGGGGAAGGGGCGAGAACGTCGTGTGGGAGCGCGGAAACGGCGAGGGTCCACACCGACCTAGCCTAAAGAGAAGAGGCGATCCCTCTAAACGACCTCATAAGGCTGACCTCTTCCTTTGTAACGAGTTGGTTCCGTTACCACGACCTTCTTAAGTTTGCGCACAATAAGAGGAAAAGAATCCGAAAAATCTCTAACCAACCCGTCAAAAATCTCCAAAGATCACGGGACAGCTCAGGAAATCTCACCGAGATTTCCTCTACGAACATCACGGCTGCAAAAAGGGAATGCAACCCTGCAACCTAAGTCTATAAATTGATGCGTCCTCTTCATTATCAAGGTATGACACAACAACTGATCTCGAGAGAGACGATCATCCTTTTTAGAACCCAAACTAACTTAGGCATCGGAGGGCTAACGGCTGGACCCCAGCCACCCCTTCTTCTTTTGCTTTCCTTTGTGTTCTGCAAGATCTAAGGAGCTTCCCGCTCAGATCCAGACCGCACACCTACCGGAGATCAGCTGTACTCATTTGCTAATCAGTTGGAGGTCACCTCATCTCGTCTGTTGACCAATTTTCAGCATCAACAGATTGGCGCCGTCTATGGGAACTTCGCGTTTATTTTTCCTGTAACCAGGAAGTCCGTGTTCTCACCCAAACGCCCAAGACGATATCAACATTTTCTCTATATTTTCTTTTATCATGGCCGGGAAAAGAAAATATAAAGGAAAAGCGCCTACAATCGCCGGACCTTCATACTCCAACAATGAAGGATCATTCCCTGACACCCCTACCATCCAATGTGGCGGGAACTCCCCTCGTTTTACTCAACAGGGGGGTAACAAAGGCCTCGCAATCGAGGAATCAGATTGTCCCTTCTCAAAGAGCAAGTGGGGGGGGGGGGTTGCCCAAAGACTAAGGGGTGTTGACGAACGATTCGACTATGTGGACCAGAGGCTGGACGAAATTAAAGCTATGTTAACTGGCCTAGTCCACCCGACAGCTTCAAGCAGCAGGGATCGTGAGGAGCCTCTACGATCTCAACACTCTCATCAAACTCGAGCATCCTAACGTTCTCATCGGCCATCTTTGGTCGAGGAACATGGAGTCGCCAACAAGTCAAGCGAGACGAGATCCCGACCAGCTACGGATTTACCCGCAAACGACCTACGCCATAAGCTGGAAGAAAAGAGGACGGCTCGTCTCGAGCATGAACGACCCAATCATGAAGCCAGCGATCGGATGGACGACAATATAAGCCCACCAGAAGCGAAGTTGAAAGAGCTTCAAGAACAAATGGGTGATATTCAAAGGGCACAGCGGGCCAGGGCTCCTATTGCAGTAGACGCACTGGTCGACTCATCCGAATCACCATTCACCGACGAGGTTCGTGCAGAACCCCTTCCCAAAGGTTTCAAAATTCCACAATTAAAGCAGTATTCAGGGATAGGAGATCCGACGGAACACCTAGAAAATTTCAAAGTCCGAATGGAACTCCTCGGAGCTAGTGGACACATTATGTGTAAAGCCTTCCCGTTGTCATTGACGAGCTCAGCATAGACTTGGTTCCGCAACTTGAAACCAAGGACAATTAGCTCGTTCTCCCAATTGAGTAGAGCCTTCGCCACTCAATTCATCGGCAACACCGACCCAAGGAAGCATTCAACTCATCTCGCTGCAGTCAAGCAAAAAGAAGATGAGTCGCTAAAAGATTATCTCGTGCGCTTCAATTCCGAAGTAGTACAAGTCGAAAACCTCTCACAGGACGTGCTATTACACACTATGATTAGAGGGCTACAGGACCGAAGATTCCTTTGGTCTGTTGGGGAGGAGCCACCTCAGTTCGTGGCCGAATTTTTAGATCGAGCGGCCAAGCACATCAACGCCGAGGAACTGGTTAACGCTCACCGACCGACGTCCAGAAATAAAGAACGTCAGGAAAATAGCGTTTCGAAAAAGCATGGGTCGGAGCGGAGATCGCCGGCTCGGAATGGGCCTGCCCGAGGAGCAAAATTGCCAGCACCGCGGTTCGAAAAATACATGCCGCTCAACAAAACCATCGAACAGGTGTACTTAGCAGAAAAAAGCAAGCACACCTTCGAACGGCCTGCGAAGATAAAGACCGACCCCAATAAAAAGTTGAAATCAAGGTACTGTTTATATCATAAAGACCACGGTCACAACACCGTGAATTGCTTTGACTTAAAGCGACAGATAGAAGCCCTCATCCAGCAATGATTTTTGAAAGACTACATCGCTCAGCGTTCGGACGGCCGGAGGGACGAAGGTCGAGCCGCAGACCTGACTGAGGAATAGAGTAATAATCCTGTGGAAGAAATCTACATGATCTTCGGAGGGCCGACCACTGGAGATTCCGAAAACTCCCGCAAAAACTATGTACGGCGAGGAAGAACGTCCCAACCGGGGCCCTCAGTCAACATCACCAGCAGACCTGCAAAGGTCGCAAAGGTGACCTCGCGCGCAATAACGTTTACCTAAGAGGATGCTCGAAGGATCGTACACCCACATGACGACTCCCTTGTCGTTTCGATGGTGGTCGCCAACAAGAGACTCTACAGGATGATGGTTGACACAGGGAGCTCGACTGATATCCTGTACACTTCAGCTTTCGAGAAAATGAAGATCGACCGATCTAGGCTGAGGCCAGTCAAAACAACATTGACCGGATTTACAGGGGACAGCATTATGCCTGAAGGAGAGATAACTCTGCTGGTTACCGCCGGAGAAGAACCTAACCAGAAAATAATTATGGTTGATTTCCTTGTCGTAAATACCCCCTCTGCCTACAACGCCATCACCGGCCGCCCTATCCTACGAGCTCTCAAAGCCGCTGTTTCCATCTATCACCTAGCAATGAAGTTCGAAACTGACGAAGGAATCGATGTGGTCAGAGGAGATCAGCAGGAAGCCCGTCGTTGCTACGAGCTTTCCCTACGAGGGAAAAGTAAAAGCACGGTGTCAACCGTCTCTCACGCGTCCTCCTTGGACCCAAGAGAAGAAGAGAAAGAGCGCGGGTCACCCGCCGAAGAGTTGATCGACATTCCCTTGTCGGAGACCGATCCGACCAAGATCATCAAGATCGGATCATGTTTGATGGACAAGGTACGAGAGAGCCTGACCACCTTTTTGAAGGAGTATGTAGATGTTTTTGCGTGGTCCCATGAAGAAATGCCCGGAATCTGCCCGGAGATAATGGTCCACCGACTAAACGTCGACCCGACCATCAGACCGATCCGTCAAAAAAGGCGTACTTTTAACACGGAAAGATACACGATAATTGAAGAAGAAGTACAGAAACTGCGCAAGGCAGGATTTGTCCAAGAAATACGTTATCCAGAATGGTTAGCGAATGTCGTCCTCGTCAAAAAGGCCAATGGGAAATGGAGGTTCTGTGTGGATTACACCGACCTGAACAAAGCCTGTCCTAAAGACAGCTTCCCGCTATCAAGGATAGATCAACTCGTCGACGCAACTGCTGGGCACGAACTCCTCAGCTCTATGGACGCCTACTCTGGGTACAATCAGATCCAGATGTATGCTCCCGATAGGCAAAAGACCGCGTTCATCACAGATCGGGGGCTCTACTGCTATAAGGTCATGCCCTTCGGGCTCAAGAATGCCGGAGCAACCTACCAATGACTAGTAAACAAAATGTTCGCGTATCAACTTGGCAAGACCATGGAAGTATACGTAGACGACATGCTCTCCAAGAGCAAGCGGTCGAAAGACCATGTCGCCGACCTCTGCACTGCCTTCAAAATATTACGGAAGTACCGTATGAAGCTCAATCCTTGCAAGTGCACCTTTGGATTAAGCTCGGAAAAATTCCTCGGCTTCATGGTAAACCAGCAAGGAATTGAGGCTAACCCCGAAAAAATTCAAGCCCTTCTCAACATAAGCTCACCTCGCACAGTGAAGGAAATCCAGCGGCTCACAGGAAGGATCACAGCACTCAACAGATTCGTTTCAAAGGCTACTGACCGGTGTCTTCCTTTCTTCAAACAATTACGTAAATGTAAGGAAATGACCTGGACTTCAGAGTGCGAGCAAGCTTTTATCGAGTTGAAGGCATACCTCGGCTCCCCACCGCTATTGTCCAAACCGATGCATAACGAAGAACTACTTTTATATTTAGCGGTCTCAGGAGCAGTAGTTAGCTGGGCCCTTGTCCGGGACGACGAAGGGACGCAGAGGCCCGTCTATTACACGAGCAAAGCCCTGCTCGGCTCGGAAACACGATATCCTCAAATCGAAAAGCTGGCCCTGGCTTTAATCACCTCGGCCCGAAAATTGAGGCCATATTTTCAAGCACACCCGATAACTGTATTAATGATCAGCCACTACGGCAGGTATTGCAAAATCCCCAGACTTCGGGTCGCCTCGTCAAATGGGCCGTCGAATTAGGCGAATTCGATATACGACACCGACCTCGTGCTGCAATCAAAGGACAAGCTGTAGCCGACTTCATCGTCGAATTAACCGAGCCCCACGAAGCTCAGTGTGATAGCAAACTTGTCCATGATCCGGAGGTAAATCATGTCACACCTTTCTGGTTATTGCACGTCGATGGATCCTCCAATTCACAAGGTAGTGGAGCCGGCCTCGTCTTATCCTCACTTGACGGGATCAAAATTCAGTACGCACTTCGATTCGGATTCCGAGCTTCAAATAACGAGGCTGAATATGAAGCCCTCTTAGCCGGTCGTCGCCTCGCCTCGGAAATAGGAATCCGATCGGTAAGAGTGTACAGCGACTCGCAACTTATGGTCGGCCAAGTGACTGCGGAATATCAAGCAAAAGGAGGAAGAATGTCTGCATATCTGAAGAGAGCTCAGGAGCTACTATCGCGTTTTGACCATTATGAAATCATTCGAATCCCAAGAGATAAGAACACAAATGCAGATTCCCTCGAGAAGCTCGCGTCATCAGCAGACGACGAGCTCGGTAGGATGGTGCCCATCGAGTTCCTCCCTCAACGAAGCATATCGTCAAACGAATTCGCAGGGGTTTTTCAGTATCGGCAACTCCAGATTGGAGAGATCCTATCATCCGGTTTTTACAATCGGGCGAGTTACCCGACGATCAAAAAGAAGCTCGGCGCATCCGCTATAGATCAGCCCGCTATACGTTGATAGATGAAGTCCTCTACAAGAAGGGATTCTCCCACCCGTGTCTACGCTGTTTAGGACCTGAAGAAGCCGACTACGTGCTACGAGAAATCCACTACGGATGTTGCAGGAATCATTCCGGGGCCCGAGCACTTGCGCAGAAATCGATTCAGCAGGGATATTATTGGCCCACCATCCAGCAAGACGCCCGAGAGACCGTTAAGAGATGCGATAAATGCCAACGATTCGCCCTAGTCCCTCACCTGCCGCCCGAGGAGCTCACTCCTATGGCTGGACCCTGGCCGTTTGCTCAATGGGGAGTCGATATCATCGGCCCTCTCCCGACGGGAAAAGGACAAGTAAAATATGCAATCGTCGCTGTCGATTACTTCACAAAGTGGGCAGAAGCAGAACCACTAGCTACCATCACAGAAAAGAAGACGACGGACTTCGTTTGGAGGGCGATTGTGTGTCGTTTTGGGATCCCGAATACCATAATCATAGACAATGGGCGACAGTTCGACAATAAAGGATTTCGCGAATTTCGCGAAGATTGGGCATTAAAAATGTGTATTCGTCTCCTCACCACCCACAAGCCAACGGACAGGTCGAAGCGATCAACAAAATTATCAAGAACTATCTTAAAGTGAAGCTCGGGGAGAAAAAGGGGACTTGGGCGGAAGAACTTTCAGAGGTGCTATAGGCCTACCGAACCACAGCTCGGTCCACTACCGGGGAGACGCCCTTTTTTCTCGCATTTGGAGCCGAAGCCGTTGTGCTAGTGGAAATCGAACTTCCCACAAACAGGACAAGCCATCATCGGCCCGACCAAAACGAAGATCAGCTGCGAATGAACCTAGACCTACTCGACGAGGCAAGGGAAACTTCTCAAGTACGGGTAGCCGCATATCAGCAGCGGGTTCGGCGATACTACAACTCCCGAGTAAAAGAATGGCGGTTCCGAGCTTGCGACCTAGTCCTTAAAAAGGTCAGTACCAAAGAGAAAATCGGCGTCTTCAGCCCTAACTGGGAAGGGTCGTATAGAGTGCTCAGCTCACGTCGTCCCGGTACTTATTGGCTCGAAAGCATGGAGGGTAAACCCCTTTCCCATCCATGGAACGGCTGATCATCTGAAAATCTACTATCCATGAACGGGCAGGACCTTATACAAAGTATGTATTCCAAGACGATGATTCAATAAAATTGTTTCGAAGGCGTTGTGTTGACACCTAACTCATTCATAACCGAAGCAACCTAATTGCGATCGTGAAATCATACGGTTACATTCGATAAAAGCCGCTTGGAACAACAGACCTAACGTTCCGAGCTGGTTGCCATACTATCTTCGCCTCAGGTCAAGTCGCTTACTCCAATGTAATGATCGGATTCGTATTACCAAGCTGACTTGAGTACGAAGGTTGTTAAAGGATATCTCAGATTTATTCATACATAAAATAAATGCTACGCACAGATTGCCAAAATGCACCTCTGAAGGGCTTGTATTAAAGTAAAATTTTCATACATTCAAAAAAAAAAAAAAATCGCTTTAGTCCTCGGTAGCGTTAGATGGACCGGCTCCAGTACCCTCGGACCGAGCAGCAGACCCTTTGGAAGGTCCTTCCCCCACGACCTCATCATCGTCTTCGTCGTCGTTAACAGGAGTAAGGTCGAGATCGGGAAAGTGTTTAAGGACAAGCCGCCTGCAGTCCCGGAAGCCATGATTATACAGCTCCTCAGAGATCGCATTCAGCTTCTCCAACTTAGCTTCTACACCTTTGACGTCAGTCAAAGATTTCAGCTAGACCTCCTTCAGGAGTTTGCCCAGGTCCACTTTCTCCTCCTCAGCCGTCTTGAGAGCACCCTCGAGCGATTCGACCTTATTTTCTTCCGACTGAGCCTTGGCCGAAGACTCTCTCAGCGCCTCCTCGAGAGGACACCTCCAGCTCAGATTGCCACCTTCAGCTCGGACTGGGCAGTTTGCAATTCCGACTGGGCCGTCGCCAGCTCAGACAGTTTTCTCTTCAGTTCGGCCTTCATGGCTTCAGTCTTACTCTTCCAGGAGGACGCCGCGACCAGAGCTTTCTGCATCTGGTGAGTTCGCTCGGCCATCTTCTGACAGATCATTATCAATAAGGCCGAGTCCTGCAAAAGTATGTTACAATGGTTAATGATGTGACAGCAAAGCGCATAAGTTAAAAAAAGAAAAGGCAGTCAGCTCACCCTAAGGCTGCTCTCAATTGCTACCCCCATCATCTGATCAGGATCTGACGTCGCAAGCGAACTCAAATCCTGGGGAATGCTGTGGTTAACGTCCATGTACGCGTTAACACCTTCCTTCCAGGTCGCAAACTGCTCCGTGATCGGAGGCATGTCGACCTGGTCTTCTCGCGGCTCAGTACCACGGGCAGCCTTAGTGTGGGCAGCCCGAGGAGCTTGAGGAGTACGTGACGACCCGACTTCAGCAGGGGTTCGAGCAGGCCCTGCTTCAGTGGATTCGGTGGGAGTGCCAAACGAACTGGCACGAGTTGTGGGTCGGCTCACAGATGGTTCGATCCGGGAATCTGAGGTATCCGGTACATTGACAACCGGAACCCCAGAAACGGGAGATCGGGCAGTTAAAGGCTCAGCCCTTGCCAGGGATGTACCCAAAGGCTGCCTAGACCCGCACACGAACGATTGAGGCAACCGTTGTTGCCTCTGAGTCTCTGTGGCCACCCTTTTGCTCGGGGGCTCCACAGAGCTCTCTCCATGATCAAGAATTCTGGCAGGAATCTTGCGGGTCTTTAAAACCGCCTTCGGTGCCATACCTGTCCAAAATATAAAGAAACATGTCAGGACGAAAGATGTGTGGAGTAGCGACGTATAAAAAAATGTGCAACAAGATTGTCCTACTCACGAGCTGACCTGATTAAAAAATGGAATCTACAGAGATTAAATTACGAAAATTCCTTTCTTCGAGGGAACAGGCTCGGGCAGCTCGAATCTGCCTCTCTTGCACTACCGAAAGGGCTACCCTAATGGCCACTGAAGCTGCACAGATAAAGAGATGCACGTCAGAATTAAAACTGAAGGCGGAGATAAAAAGCATTAGAGGTTCAAGAAGATCTGGGTGCAGCTCGACCTGGCAGAGCAAAGTCAGCTCGAACCCTGTGCTCCAGAGGGCGAAGCTCATCTGGTGAATCCTCCCAGTCCCCCGATGCAAAGAACCATTTCCTCTTCCAAGTTCTCGTAGAAGATGGCAGGCCAGTCACTATCGAGCCACCCTGACCCGAATGAGAAGAGAAGTAATAAAGCCCCTGACCTCCCAGAGACTTAAGGCGATACATGGAAAAGAGCTCGTTCGAGGTCAATTCTTTATTCCCTACTCTTTGCCACAAGATGTAGCATCCCACCATACACCTCCAGCCATTGGGTTACAGCTGGCTCGGTGAGAGACCTAAGGTATTAAGAACCTCTCGCACAAAGGGGTGCAGAGGCAACCTTAGCCCGGCCTCTTAATGCATCAGGGAGATGACGGTCTCCCCCCGGCAAGGTCGGCTCGGCCTATCAGTTCGATCCGGGACCCTAAGCCCTACGGATTTAGGAATTCCGAACGTTCTCCTCGCAGCATCCAGTTCTTCCTGGGTAATCTGCGAGACTACGCTATCCAGCTCAAAAGAATCTTTCTGAGCCGTTTCGTTTCCGACTTCCGGCTCATGAACATCAGTTCCTTCATCATTCACAGGATCAGCTGTCCTGGAATGGGATTCCTTGGGTTCCATCTCCTGAGTTTCTGTCAGAGGTGGGTCCGACTCGGAATCCCCAAATCTCACCATAGGTATTGCATCAGAACAGGAAGTCTCCGACATGGTCAAATGGAAGATATTATGAAGAAAAAAAGATCTTCTGAGGTTAGAAAGAGCGTACCCCAAACACTGATACACCGGCCTGAAGAGGAGAATCAGAGAAGGGAGAAGAAGAATCCGGGAAGGAAGGGAAGGAAAATCCGAAAAGAATAAGATTTTTCCGATATTCGCTAAGTTTCGAGTTTTATACTCAAAGGATTCTCTCGCATTTAATGAAATGACTCCGCGTGGCAGCTTTCAGTTAAAGCATACAAAAGGTAACGCACTACTCTGGACACGTGGCACCCCCCTGTTCGATAATATCCGGTTGAGCGCTGATACGCCGTACAAACAGATGATGGCGCCTTGATTTTTTGAACAACGCATTAAATGCCGCTTTCCCGCCCATCGAGATGACGGCGCTACAGCTGTATAAAGCCAAAGGCATCCGGATCGTCGTATCTTCTTTATTAAGCTACTCCCGAGACAGACGAGCTAGACTCGGGAGTGGGGGGACTTCTGCTGTGGGAAGAATATGAGCTGACCTCAGAATAGATCTGGATCAACCTATTCAGCTCGAATCCGACCTGAGGTCAGAGAGCACGACCCGAAAACAAGTCGTCAAGTCTGACCGACCTAGCCTAGAGAGAAGAGGCGATCCCTCTAAACGACCTCATAAGGCTGACATCTTCCTTTGTAACGAGTTGGTTCCGTTACGACGACCTTCTTAAGTTTGCGCACAATAAGAGGAAAAGAATCCGAAAAATCTCTAACCAACCCGTAAAAAATCTCCAAAGATCACGGGACAGCTCAGGAAATCTCAGAGATCCGAGATTTCCTCTACGAACATCACGGCTGCAAAAAGAGAATGCAACCCTGCAACCTAAGTCTATAAATTGATGCGTCCTCTTCATTATCAAGGTATGACACAACAACTGATCTCGAGAGAGACGATCATCCTTTTTAGAATCCAAACTAACTTAGGCATCGGAGGGCTAACGGTTGGACCCCAGCCACCCCTTCTTCTTTTGCTTTCCTTTGTGTTCTGCAGGATCTAAGGAGCTTCCTGCTCAGATCCAGACTGCACAGCTACCGGAGATCAGCTGTACTCATTTGCTGACCAGTTGGAGGTCACCTCATCTCGTCTGTTGACCAATTTTTAGCATCAACATTACCCTTACCGTAAGGCCCACTTTGATGATATGTTGTGTTATCTTCTCCATGCATTCGTTTTTACGGCCCATTTTAGGACGCAGTCCCAAACATTAAGGGCATGTTTGGTGGAAAGGATCTGAACCTATTAACTGTTATTGAATGAGATTACCAACCAAATAAATACACCTCTTCATTTGGTAACAAGGATGGACCAATGAGTCATCACCTTGGCTGCCGTGCTTCAACCAATTCTATCCTACACTGGATGCGCTCTTGCATTAACGAATTCAGAGGGTTTTTTACCTCTTTGATTGACGGTTTGGAAGTGGATTGTGTGGTGTGCCACCCACCACCAACCTCGGTGGGCCCCATCATGACGTATTTGTTATATCCAAACTGTACGTCCATTTGGTGAGATCAATTCAAAGCTCGAGCCAAAAAATAACCAAATCTAAATCTCAAGTGGACCCCCACCACAAAATGCAAGGGGACTGAACGTCTATCATTGAAAACTTCTTGGGTGTCACAAAAGTCTTGGATGAATTTAATATTTGATTGTTTCCCTTCATCTGCGTTTGTGTGACTTGATGAACAAGTTGGATGGCAAATAAACATCATGGTGTGCCATTGGAAGGTTTCAATGGTGGGAATTAATGTCCCTACTTCTTTCTGTTGTGTGGCCCACTTAAGTATTGGATTTGCTTGATTTTTAGGCTCATGCCCTAAAATGATCTCGAAAGATTGAATGGCAATGTGGATATATATATAACACAAACATCAAGTGGGGCCCACAAAACTTGGTGACGTAAACACATATCTTGAGAACGATGTCGCACCAAACACAATAATCACTGGAGTCATCAATTTGGGCAAAATACTCCATTCCAAATATGAATTGGAATTAGGTGGTATTCCACCAATTCCACCACAATCCACTAGCAACGGTAATCATTACGAGTTGCAAATCCTATCCCACCAAATCTTCCGTAGTACCTTATGCCAAATAGTCCCTAAGCACATCTAAATCTCAAGTCAACCACACTATAAGAAACAGTGATGATTGAACGCTTAGCATTAAAAACTTCCCTACCATAAGCAGATCCATAATGTTTACTTTTCATCCAAACCGTTGATCAAGTCAACTAGAATTGGACAAAAGGGAATGTATAAAGATTAGCTTGATCCAAATCTTTTGTGGCCTACAAAAAAGCTTTTTATGGTTATTCACCACTTTTCCTAGTGGTGTGATCCACGCTACATTTGGATTAGCTTAAGTTTTGAGGTAATGTCCATAAATGAGTTAAAAAAACATATGGGCAATGTAGAACACATTCATCATGGTGGGCCCACATGGTAAGGGTAAAACCCACTAAGCTGTTAATAAGAGCTAATCCACTCCCGAGTTCGAGTGTTGCGAAAGATTATGAGATTTTCAATTCCCACTAAAGAAAAAACTCAAAACTAGAATCATTCTTGAATATTATAGTTTGATTTTTTTTTTCTTAATTTCTTTTCCCTTTGTTCCACCTACTACGAGCATGCTTAAATTTAAACAAAGTTGTATAGTCACTAACAAATTATCATATACTATCAAAGCTAGTTGGTCATGAATATAGTGTGGCTAATCAATTGTGTTTTGTCCCTTGTTTATCAAACATCCTAAATCATGGCGGGATAATTTATAGCATATGCAAGTAAAGTAAAATTTAGTTGGTTGTACACTTACAAGTATACATGTGCACATTTGACATGTAAGCTACATTTTCTAGTGCTTTAAGATTGATGGTGGCATATATGTCTGTGGGATGCTTGAACTTATAACATCACGCATGTGGCATATTGAAACCTGTTTGTCCTCATCTGCACCAAAGTTTTAAAATGTCATTAATAAGTAGTTTCACCTCTTCAATAAAGACACCTAATGCTCAACGGTTATATATCCAAAACTACTTATCTAAACATGATTCTCTTGTTTGGGTAGACTCATAAGAGTTTCAACATGAGGTCATGGGTTTGAGCAAATAAGTTGAACATTGAGTCATCTTCGTTAAAAAATTCTAAAAGCATAGATAGGTAGGGTGATCAAGACCATTGGATTAAAAGTTTCAAAAGCAAATAGGTGAGGCAATTAAGTCTTGTGAGTTGAAAATTACTCAAAGCATAATATAGGTGAGATGATCGAGGCCCTTAGATTGAAAGTCCTTAAAGCCCAATTGGTACCTCTCGAATCTCTACTATGTGGACTACATGGATGAGTATAGTTGTTTGCAAAAAGCCACGGTCCAACAAAGTAGAATATTTTGGCCAAGTAGGAGAATAATATGGGTAACTAACATATGAATGGGTTCCTCACTATGTGGTTGCATAGATGAGCATATCAGGATTGTAAGAAGCCATAGTCTAGCCAAGTATTGTAATAACGAGAGTGTTGGTTGACTGGTGTGAAATGACCTTGGTGTTCAAATGATGAACCGTACTAATTATAGTGGATTATTTCATCATTTGCATTCATTAATTCATGATTTTATCATACATTAGATTTTACAGTTATTAGATTTTAAAACATGCATATGAATACTCTTATACAGTTAGCATCTATTTATTTAAGATTTATTTCATAAGAAAATGCTTTGTAATATTTATTTATCCAGCTTTTGATTTACGATATTTTAATAAAGATATTTTATTCGAATTGAATGGATCCTTAAACTTATTCGAAATATACTTATTGGGTTGTTTAACTCATTTTGTTATTATGGATATTAAATTTTGAGAGCAAAATCTGGTCCAAAAGCGAGTGGAGCGAAGTCTTATATGTTTATTTTATATTTATCTAAATTTATTTTTCTTTTCAATTTTAAATTTATTGTAAAAAGAATTATAGTGAAAAAATAATTAAAACTTTGGTTATGGTGATAATGATTTATATATTTTATATTTTAATTTGGTTAATGGTTATTTTATTTAATTTAAGAAGTGTATGTTGCATGAAATAGATTATATATAATGATTTTTGGAATTATATATAGTTTGTGAATATATTTTGTATAAGTCATGTCATCGGGTGCATGATCATGGTAGAGATTTACCAAGCACATTTATTCATTTCAACCCTATTTTAATTTATCAAGGAATTCAACCCATGCAATGCAAAGAGATAATGATAATAGCTTTTAATCAATTGAAGGGTATTAAAGTAATTAAGAGGGAATATATACTTCTAAACCAATTCATTGTCCTCTAAAATCATTTAATATGAAGAAACATATGAAACTAGCTTTTAAGCTATAAAAATGATATTAAGTGAAGTTATTTTGCAATTTAATTTATTGTTCTCTTCACAAAGAGATTGACTTCTTATAAACACTTCTTCATGTGAAACTCTTATCTATGAAGAAGCTGTCTCTTGGCATCAAAAGGAACATATAATGTATCGTTAACCACTTACAAGATGAGATTGTAACGTTAGAATTTTAATGGGTCACATATGGTATCAACTTTGTGTGCAATCAAATAACGGTTTGGATATCTTTAATGAGAATAAGTGGAGGCCACAAAATAAAGGTGTATGGAGCCTTACAGTGGGCTTATAGAGTATAAAAATGTCTAGTCATAAGAGCAAGAGACTTATCTTATTCATTAGAGGTGTGGACGCATCATGACTAAGGAGAAGTCAAATAATATGTAATACTACTCCACCGTTATTCCAATTCTATAAAAGGTTGCCTTTCCCTCTCTAATAGTCGAACTCAAAGATACAAAATTTCAGGTAAAATGGAGAAGAAGATCAACAGTAGCTCTTGTCTTCAGTAAGCTTAGTTATCGACTTCAATTACAGAGCAAACAAGTATGGATTGCTAACATTTTTTTCTCCATGCATTTTCCACTTATGACCTGGAATTGCAATCTAAGGTTATATGTAATATAAAAGCTTCCTATTTCATCGATCATAGTGAAGAAGGGATTCGATAATAGCATATTTATATATGTAAAACCTTAAAATTTTTCCTTCTTTTCTTCTCAAATAAACATGACAATGTAAAATTATAAGTATCACAACGGGTAACCACAGTCGGCATTATCAGTTGTTGTGTCTAGGGCTTGATTGCAATGGTTGTTTTAGACTTGATGCTATTAATCAAATTGGATTTTTATTCTTCGCAATCCAAATTTTTTTCTTTCCCAGTGGTTGAACGTTACAATTGAAATTGGCAAAGATTTTTTTAAATCAAATTGATTGAAAGCCAATGAGAGAAGAAGAAAGAGATTGTAGACTTACATTTTTTTGGGTTGTGTTTGAGTTTTCTTTATTTTGTGAGCTTTAGTTATTGGCATGTGTTGCAATTTCTAGGCATAGTCACCTTGTGGACCAACTAATGGGCTCAAACCATGTAGTTAGACACATTACTAGAAACCCACGAATATAGAGGCCCACATTTATATGTGGATAACATAGTAGACCTATCTCCCATCCAACTATAATCATACATTGTATATTGACCCCACATAGTTACTTCGATAGTGTGGGGCCCAACTCTTAAGTCAATACCATGAAAGAAGAAAGACACTACAAGCCCTTACAAGTGGGCCTGTGTTTTTTTTTTTTTTTCTAGACCAATAGAGTGGTACTCAACCACATGTTGTGACATAACATCCAGTGTATACTGGGGCCTACTTGCAACAATCCATGAGATGGTGATTAGCGATAAACAATGGGCATCACTAATCAACAACATAAACTGTTTCTGGGCTAACCTTTGTGCATTAGACCTAATTATTATTTGACTTGCAAAAATAAGGCAAACAATGGTAGTCCAAGCACTGTTGGATGACCCATATTCAATAAAAAAGAACACTTTCCATAAGCTATTAAACAGTAACGAGCAGTAGTCATTAATGATCAATGGTCGCACGCAATCATTAGGCCATTAGTGTTGAAATCGAGCCCTAGAGATGACAACGATTGAATAAGGGCTTATTAAATAAATAGGCTAGACTCATACAAGTCCGGTCCCAATATAGGCTTGGTTATTATTACCATATGGATAGTGCACATAGGCCACACATCTAAGCTTAAAACACTTTGAAAAATAGCTTATCAAGTAACTTTCATGAGTTAGGCTTGAATTGTGTCTACAAGTGATAGGAATTGACCTTGGCGTAATTAGGCACAATCAATGAATACTTTAGGCTATGGCTTATCTTAGCTTTCATATCACACGGGTATCTGTATTATATACATATGCTAATTTAGAGTCAATTATACTACTAATTGATGGTTGATTCGAATAAGTATGAGCCTTATCAAAGCTAGCTTTTAAGGGTTATTATCATGTGAATCAGGTTCTTATTAAAGATATAATACTACTTATAATAGAGTTCATTATCATATCACCTTAGTTCATCATAAAAAGCCCAAGTTAGGTCCAATATAATGGATCTGGATGCTCTTTTGCTGCACAATTTAAATGTTTATGATTAAAGCATCTTAATCACTTAGGAGCTATTATTAAGGGCTTTGGGTACATCTTAATCACCTTAGTTCATCACTTTGTGTCGTGATTTTTTCCACGTAAAATTGGATTATCTCTGTGTGGTGATTGCTTGTGTATCATGTAATTTCTTGTTTGATTCTTCCCTGTGCTTCCGTGAGGTTCCAACAGACTCCACAATGCTCACTTAAGGGGGCAAGTTCTGCTATCTTCCAAAGCGAATTGAGCAAGAAAAGACTAAAGAGATTAATCACATCGCATATCCCGCAAGCCACACTTGTGTAAGATTTAGTTTATATACCATATGGGTTTTATGTGAAAATGTGCTATCCTAAATTCAGGCTGGTTTATTCCACATGTGGGCTATATGTGCATGTTAAATGTAGGTTGTTCGTGACTTTTTTTTAACCATCTGTTTCTGTTACATAGGTATGTCTCACTTGATGAGTGGATTGGCCTACCTGATCACTCGCTCAAATCTTGCACAAGTGTGCCACATTAGCATGTCTGAATCGCTACTTGTGCACATTGCCATAACATTTCATATGTGAAAATGACACGCACAGAAAGTCAGGTGGGAATATAAAATTATTGTTATGGCTTCAAAATGCCTAATTCACTTTGAATGAGTACAAAATAGAGGATTGATATAAAAAGCATTATGTTATAGCAATTAGATGCAAAAATTCTACAATAAACCAAAAGATTATATCGAACAATAACTAGAATTAGGAAAATATAGTAATGCCAATCATAACTCAAAATGTCGATAATGCAATTTTCAATTACAAAAACAATGTACAGTAATATAAAATGAGAAAATATCAAATTGGAACTGACCAAACGATACTAAATCTAAAAACTCGCGATGATCGAATGTTCATCTCTCACTCTCAGAAAACAAAAATCACAAACTCTTCAAGTACATTTATAGTGAGATGTATCAATTTTGTGAAAAAATAGTGGACAACGAGACTGGATGAGGGAATATCTGAAAATAAAAAAATATATTAACCTGGTTTGTTCTAGACTTCTAAGTAAGATTGAGGGTTAAAATGAAGATTGTACGAGAGATCTGGAGACGAGATCGAAATACACCGTAGCTTTGCAAAGAATGAGAAGATGAGAAAACATGGAGAAAATCTAGATGAGATTTGTAGAGGGAGAGAAGAAGGAAGAAAAAAATTTATAGAGAAAAAGAGTCAATTTTAGGAGAGGAGGATTTTTGGAGCATGAGGTGTTGGGAGAAGGAATTTGGAGTGCCGAGCTTGGGAGAAGAGGTGGAGAAGGGTTTTGGTATATTTATCGGTTTGGAAGAATGGAATAGGAAAAATGTTTTTTAGGTTTTAATCACCAACGGTATGTTTTACATTACCGATGGCCACACAACCGCCGACGATTCATATTTACATCGGTAGTTTACATTGCTCTTCGATAAAAATGCGCCGATGATTCTAAAGTTTCTTGAAGTGTTTAATAATATTACAAATCTTATCGTTTTTTATAAATTTTAATTTATCCTTTGTGACATCAATGTTGAGAGTTTTACTCCTGCTATTTTTAGTATTTTTAATGTTCTCAAAGTTTTTAGTATCCATAACCTTAATAAGGATAATAGAATATGGAACCTTTTAATTTTTTTAGGTACCTGAAATTAGGATCTAGTTTTCTTTCTTATAGACTAAAAGATTGATTTTTGCATAACAACCCTATAAATGGTGTTGCAAACTAGGGTTTCGATATAGCCTTACTTAAGAATCTATTAATAATATTTATGATGTATTATGTTAGGTATTCCATAAGACTTAAAGGCATCTAAGATGATTTATTCATCGAATAAGGTATGCATACCCACAATAAGAGTAATCATTTAAAGATGACAAAATACTTCAATCAATTCCAAAATACAGTAAAAAATGGTATACATGTCTATATATATTATTTTTAAAAGTTCTATGCTCCTAGTAATATCTTTCTAATGTCCTAGTCTATTTGTACTTAATTAATGTGATCAGTACTACCCTACTCTATAAAATTTAAATGCTAAAGAATTTCTTCTTGTATTAGCTTTTTCATTTTCTCATGAGAGATGTGGCTTAATCACGTGCATTATAATATTAAATAATATTTCATTCTCTTACTTTCTTAAGTGTCACTCTTATTTTCATATAAAAATTAACGCTGAAGATGTGTGAGGCATTTAAGTACAGTTGGTAAAAGTTATTAACTAACATGCCAGAGCCATGTGTGAAGAGCCTTCAAACGGCATCCCATCTAAGAAAGAGTCAGACCAAAACGCGAAGTGTCTGGAGGAGACATCTACATGCCGACTCGTACAGTTGGCAGAGCTTACAGGCCACTCTACTAGGCCGACCTCATGCAGTCGACCACCCTATAGATGCTAGAGGATGACTTTAACCCTTAAAGGGGATCTACATTACTAAGCATGAGCCTATGACAGTTCAGTGTTTATTCAAAGGTTAGGTCATCCATTTTTTTTTTTACTACCGAGCCAAGAAGTCAGGCTCGAGAGTAGGGGGCTTCTGTTGTGGGTAAATTCGAGCTGACATCAGGTTACGAGGAAAGCCCATAGTCCCGTGGGCCCGAGTACAGGTCCTCAAGCTCATGCACTAAAGCTGGACGTTAGACAACCGATAAGGCTGATGACCAGAACCGAGGCCGACTTGAGACCACAACCATTATAAAGGCATATAACAATCCAATGACGACTCCAAAGAAGACGGAACACGTCTCCTAACGGCCCAGGCATGATTCATGCCCCGATAATCACGCCGCCCTCCACGAGTGACGCACATGAATGTGGCCACGATCATAGCCTTTTATAGCTCTTTGAAAACCTTATAAATAGATGCATGCACCCACAGTCTAAGATATGGACAATCTCCCCCAAGCACTCTGCCTCTACGCTCCTCAAACCTTTGGCCTGATTTAAGCATTAGAGGGCTAACGGCCGGACCCCGGCCACCCCTCTTAGCTTTCTCTCATGATTCACAGGGTTCAGGAGATCTTCCAATCTGCTCATCTCAGGAGATTAGCGGCAGCAGTTCGCGTAGCAATGGAGGTCACATCATTTCATCTGTTGACCATTTTTCAGCAACAACAATTTTCATGATATGAGGGTGAGTGGCCACTTGTTTTAAAATCTGGACGAGGAAAACATCACTAGTGGATTGGATATCCAAAAAAGAGAAAAAAGGTAAAAAAGTGGGCCACAATCTTCTAACATCACATGCACTACTCAAGGGCTGGCATACGGATGCTTCATAGGCTCCATACGCTGATCCAACAATCTAAATGGTTGTGGGGTTCAACAAACACCAAGCCGAGGGTAGGGCTGACATCCCCAAGTAGTTAAATGGGCCCGAAGATCATTTAGATTGGGTAATGGGCCAAATTTAGAGAGATCGCTAGATCAGGTCCAAAAAGGGTAAGGGTAAGGCTAAGGATGAATCTATAAACTGGGCTCAAAAACTTGGAAAGGCCCAAAATGTTTTATCCATAGATCGTTGAACCAAGTTAACTGATCATTGTCCATAAATGGAAAACCCAAATCCAGTAAATGGCAACCATAAATGGGTGGCCTAGTCTGTGTAGCTGGTTGTCAATATGGATGGTCTAAATTTGAACGTAGAATGTCCCAAATGAACTGTTCCAAATTGCCTCATGTACTCAACTCATAGATTCATTCAGATGTACCGAATGCATATCGAGCCATCATGCATTGCACACTTTATAGCCCATCCCAATGTTCATGTGGAATCTAAATCATGTATCTGAATGTGGAGAGCCATGTAAAGCCAATTATACAAAATTAAGTTTGATCCATTACTCAAGTGGACCACCTAGTCTTTATTAATTTTTGGGTGATGTGGCCCACCATAGTTTTTACTGAGCAAATCGATAACTCGTTGTGGACTTGCTTCAACTCAGATATGACATGAATGATGTCTTAATAGACATCTTATATCTGATGGCCATATCATATTAATGAACCGTCCAATTCCGACTATGACGACATCTAGACAGAGTCTCTGATCTGACCAGTTATAGCATTTGGATGGATGGACCAAATCTGGATTATAGTGTTCATACCATGGTCTAGATCTATCTCTAGTGTGCCATATCTACATGCGGTGGCTGAATGAGAGCCACACGTAAATGTGCATGCATCGTAGTAATGCAAAATATTTGATTATGGGTAACTTATGCAATGTGGTAACCATGTGTTGGATCGGATTTTTAATTTTTATATTTTATTTTATTTTATTTTTTATAAACATTTGTACAATTTAGATTTGACTGATTATAGCATTCGGATGGATGGCCCAAATCTAATAGATTACGATGTCAATATCATGGCCCAGATTTGTCAATGGCGTGTCATATCTATAAGTTTTCTATATAGTGGGCCTAACTGATCAATGACCCGAATTGAATACAGATATCAGGAATGTGTGAACTGATCATCAATGGACCCCACTGCAGTTGTGATTATGTAAAGAACCACATAGGAATGGTACGTTTAAACGGAATCGGATTGCATTACAGAGTAACCCCGCACGCTCTTATCGTGCGGAGTAAACTCAGTTGTGCCCACCTTGAATGTATGTGCTCTATCTATTCCGTCCATATGTTTTTCCATATCATTTTAGTGGTTGAGCCCAAAATTTAAGCATATCCAAATCTCAAGTGGACCATGCCACGGGAAACAGTGGGAATAATGATTTCCACTGTTGAAACCTTCCTAGGCCCTACAGTGATGTTTATTTGTCATCCAACCTGTTCATAAGATCACATGGATATGGATGAAGGGAAAAAACAAATATCAGCTTGAACCAAAACTGCTGTGTCCTTCGAGAATTTTTCAATGGTAGACATTCAGTTCACACTTTTCTTGTGGTGTGGTCCACTTTAGATTTTTATATGCTTCAATTTTTGGCATCATACTTAAAATGTTCTGTTAAGATGGGTGGACGGAGTGGATTAAATACGTAAATCACTGTGGGCCCCACAGAGTTTACTCCGCACGCTAGCGTGCGGAGTTACTCAGTACGCAATCTGCTTTCCCTTTAAACTGCCTATGGCAGTATTGTAGTAGAACATGGACTCTGACTGCCAAACCGTGTGGAGCAAAGGAGTTGCAGTGTTGTGATGGGTTTCAAACACTACAACACCCATCTAAGAATTCTTATAAAAGGAAATGTTGGGTCCCCAATCCAAAACACCTAGAAAAAAAATTCTCATCTTAAGTTTTCTCTTCAACAATTCCAGGTACACTAGTTATTTAATGTTATTTTATCTCCATACTCAATGCACTATACGTTCCTTCAATTGCATAATTAGAATCTAACAACATCTACACGTGGTTCATGGAGTAGTTGAATGAGAATGAAGGAAAATGCATAATTAAGTTAGTATGCATGCAACATGCCAATGCAATCTAACCGGTTATTTTATGGGCATCTTATGCAACGTGATCACCATGTGTTGTACCATTTTTTTTACTCATATATTATTTATTTATTTTTATAAACTTTTGTACGAATCAGATCTAACCGGTTATAAGCATTTGGATGGATCGCGACGGCTCAGATCTATCACTGGTGTGCCATGTCTACACCTGGTCTACAAAGTGTCTGAATGTGAACCACATAACATACGTAAGTTAGTGCATGCAACGTGGTAATGCAAAACACTTGAATATGGGTAACTTACACAACATGGTATCCATGTGTTACACCGGGTTTTTTTATTTTATTTTATTATAAACTTTTGTACAATTCAGCTATGATACATACCATCCAAAGTAGCAGAAATTGAATTTTTTAATATTGTTACGCATGTAGAAACATACTGATCAGATCTAACGGTCACACATTACTTTGGACCATTGCTCTAAGGTCTTCTTAGCGGTCCTTCAGCCGTTGATGGATTGGATAGTTGTGAACTTCCAATTGATGGGATTCTTGAGCCATGGTCCATTCAAGAGGTCGTTGGCTGATCGAACAGTCCAAATCCATCTCCACATTGCACCAGCATGGATTGTCTATTGGTCAGATGGGTGTCATTATCAATTCTCCAAAGGGAATAAGCTTTCATTTACGTTTCGCATCCCATGTCAATTTGGTGGTGACTGATCCATACATGTGAGATTCTCGCACGTCAATCCAGACAGACGAAATTGTGGGCCTCATTGTGGATGGAGCACAGCCCAAAAATCGCATTGACTTGATCTTGACTGTCTGATATTCTTGTAACAGTCAATTTGATGCTTCAATTGTTAGGATTCTTCAATCAGTCATTGTGATGTTCAGTATATAATCCATTTAGAATGGGACACATCATTTGGACGGTCTGGATTGTTCCACATTTCTGCCATGTGCATTGTGGATGAATCACCATCCTTTAAGAAATGGCGGTGTATTTAGCCCCATATGTAAAATATTCAACCGGACATAGCCAAAATGGTATGATTTGGTAAAAGGTGCTGATGAATCCTATTGGTGGGCCCACCTATTCTTTTGATTAGATGTTGATGTGCAGACAAACACAAAATGTTCAGTGTATACACTTTACTTTGGAAAGCTTTTCTTTTGGGTTACTATCAATGAAAGAGATGCACACAAAGGGGAACGCACCCTGGCATGCAGCTAGCCATGTTGGTCTGGTGGCCCAAGGCTGGCCTGATAAATCATATTCATAGGTAGGGGTGGAAATGGGCTTGATGGCTTGGCCCGGTCCAATTGGCCCAATTCTGTTGGATGAAGGCCTGGGTTTGTAAACTTGGCCAGAGGGCTAGATCCGAGCTTGAATCTAGGCCCGGTGTTCAGGCTGGTCAGGGCTTGGGTCAATGATGAATGGCTAGGCCCAGCCCATGGGCACGGTCCAATCATCAAGCAAGCCATCCTTGTGCAGAAGGAATGGATGGTTTAAAGACACTTGTAGCAAGACTCAACTATTTAATGGCTTTAATCATTTGACTCTTTTACTTGTAGGGGCTGACCTTGGCTGGGTCCGGGCCGAGTATAAAGGTTAGGGCCAGAGCCTTTTCCAGCCAATTAGGGATAGGACCAAGGCTTAGGGAACTAGGGCCGGACTATGTCTCTGACCTGACTATAGCCTGGCCCATTGTCTGGGGCCTGAGTTGGACGAATAAGCCTAAGCCCTACTTTGCTAGTATTGTGGTTTGAAGTTTAAGGCCACGGCCTGGCCCGTGAGCCGATTGATCCAGCTTTTACTGGACTCTTGTCAGCAGCCCAATGGGTTGGGACGTTAAAACCTCTGGCAGGTCGACCCATCCATGTCATTTGGCCAAAAACTAGTGTTAGACCAACCGTATATCTATATACATGCGCCACACACACACATTTAAAAAAAAAAAAAAAAAAAAAGACTACACCATCGGTTGTTCCCTTACATGTGTGGTCCACTTGATAGTTGATCACATAGTTTAAGAACTCAAAAAAAAAAAAAAGGAAAAAGAAAAAAAAAAAGACTCAACTTGACCAAATTTTACCAGAAGTAGAGAAAAACTCAATTTAGGGTCAAAGCTGGGAGAAAAGATGGACAAAGCCAACTAGGCACAACTCAGCATTATTTATGCTCTTACTTATTTAGGGTCCATTTGGATGCTGCCAAATAAGTTCTTTTTCTGCTTACAATAGTAGATGAGTAACTTATTTGAGATTAGTAAGTTTGGTTTATGATCAATTATAAGTACATTATTTATTTATTTATTTAAAGTTAATCACTTCAGTTTAATGAGTAGAAATCAAGATAAGCTACTTAAGGCATGAATAGCTTAAGTAATTTACGATCCAAACCCCCTTAATGATACAAATTCTTTCTTTGGCGCTTCTCATCATAAGAAATCTTTTTAAAAGAGCGAAAATCCTGTAGAGAGAGTAAGAAAAACTTTCAAAAATCCCCTCTTAGACACTAGCTTTGACACCAAAGATGCCTATCCTTTTCTCCTTGTTCCTTTTCTCCTTGTTTCTCCATACCATGACCATGGGGCATGGTATAGATGGTGTGCATGCCTCATGGTCAGTGGAGGCTGCCCTCTAAAGAGTTGCAAGCTAGGATTTTAGTCTATCCCTACTAATAATTTTTGAGGACTTTGGTGGTCCATCGAGAACATGGCGCGCTTAGTCTGTCCTGTGCTTTTCACCCATTAAGTTTGGCCTACTTTGCCTGGGCCACCATGGAAACTTCATAATGATAAGCTCTTTGGCAAAAGAGACTCATATCTTTTGTAGGACTTTTCTTGCAGGATTCAAAAATAGTGGGCCCACATAATGGGCTGTCCATGTGTTTAAAAGCACCCGAGTGCACCAATGGGGTCGTGGCACTGGTGGGACCTCACCAGCTTTCCCTTTATTTTATAGTAGTCCTTATCTACAATTGATGGTAGGTTAATAATGTAGGACGTGGATCGAGTACATTTCTACTATAGATGGACCAAAAGAAGCCTAAAGAGAAATTGACAAAATTCAGCATATTTTGACAGGCGACTTAAGGCAATTTTCTGTGGGGCTGAAAATTGGCTTAGTTCCACCGAATTTCCACAAAAATTTCAAATTTGTCACTGTGCAATTTTTGACGTTTTTGGTTCAATCCGAATAGGTTTTGGTCCAACCAAAATTTCCAAGCTTGCACATTGAAGATTTGGCTGGTTTCGGTCCAGCTAAATATTGTTGGTTGGCTTTGGTCTGATCGAAAGTTTAGCTCGGTCCAACCAAAGGTGTAGTCGACTACCTTACGTGGTTTGCACTTTTTTTTTTTTTTAGTTTTCTTTATTTATTCACTTAGAACTCTTTAATTACATTTTTAAAATTATATAAAAGTTATATAAAGTTGTTAAACTCATTTTTTTTTTTCATTCCTCATGATTATCTAACAAAGCTTAGATTTTATTTATTTTTCTTATGTATTCAAGAGCACCTTGTGGATTAGAGATATTTATCGATTGAGAAAGACGGTGAACATTTTTATCATGCCGTTTCATGCGTCAGTTAACTTTACATGTGCCCATTTTTACAAGCATTTTGTCCTTTGCTGTGGTCAAAAGTGGGGAAAAAAATTAATAAGCATAAGAAATGGGCTGTATCATACGATTGGTTGTAGGAGATCAATTTTTAAGAGTAAGTTTGTACTTTGGTTAAAATGGCAGTCATGTACTGTGAGCACACTTTGCTGTAGGGTTTCTATGTATGTGCCCTCGGGCTATATCTATGCCTGATCTGAAGCGTGCATCTGACGGGTTACACTATAAGCATGTGGTGGCCCAGAAATATTGGAAGGGATGGACATGAATTATGTGGAGAATTTTGATAAATTCACTCTCATCCTTTGTTTTTTTTTTTAATCATTTGTGTATAACCAACAAGGCCATCGTACTTGATTTTATTGCATATGGATTTTTATGACAGGAGTTTCAAGATGGACAGCTTGGATCCTCATGAGACATTGCATATTGCCTCTGCGGGTACTGGATTTGCTTTCCTATGGGTCCCGGATCCACCGACGTATGTTGATCCCTGACTGTGGGGCCATCTTGATGTATTTCTTACATCCATGCCATCCATCTGTTTCTCCAGCTCATTTTAGGGCATGAGCCCAAAAAATGTAGCAGATGAAAATCACGGGTGGACCACACCACTGGAAACAGTGGGTGATTGAATGGCCACCATTAAAAACTACGTGGTGGCCACCGGAATGCTTATTTGCCATCCAACCTGTTGATAAGGTCACAAAGACCTGGATGAAGGACCACACAAATAGCAGCTTGAACCAAAACTTTTGTCGCCCCCATTGTTTCCTATGGTGTGGTCCACCTGAGATTTGAATTTGCTACATTTTTGGGCTCATTCCATAAAATGAACTGGGGAGACGGATGGACAGAATGGATGTAAGACACATACATCAAGGTGGGTCCACAGTCAAGGATTTGCTACACCAAGGTGGGCACAGACTCTTTTGTACTTTTGCAACAATAACACCATCTACTCAAAGGGAAAATCAGAAGGCTAACACCATCTCTGTGTAGTTTTTCAGTCTTGCGCCATCCACAGCTGGTCACTGATTTCGACAGTTAGGATTGTCATAGAACCTTCACCAACCTTAAATGTCGTAATTATATTAATTGGGACGGATTCCTTCTTTTGCTCCTCAGCCTACTGAGGGATTAGCAGCTGTTTCTAGTTGTTGTTCCCCTCTCAAAGGCTTAGATTTTCCTATGGAATCGTCAATTAAACAATGCAATGCATGAGAACATATCATGGATGGCTTCCACCGTCGAAGTCAGCCAATAGCAAATGGAATTAAGCACGTTACAGCTAGTTGCAGTTGCAGTTACAAATAACCAAGAGACTTTGACGGCCACAAGCTAAAACAAGATCCACAGTGACAAACTAAGTGCGTTTACATACACATTACACACTTTATAGTTATTAACCAAAAATTACAACAAAAACAAACATCAAATGCCCATCCAAACAACATAAAAAAGAAGCATATGAAGCTTTGGGAAGGTAGTACTTTCAACATCAATATATAGGTAGAAAGTTTCTAACAAAATCTACTATCTTGCTTGTAGTCGCATGTTACTGTGAGAAGGAGAAACTCACATCAGTGAGACCCTGGATCCACTGAGGTGGGTGGTACCCTTAACTGTGGGGACCGCTGTGATGTAAGTGACTACATCCACTCCGTCTATCGGTATTGAAAGCTTATTTTAGTACACGGTCTAAAAAATGAAGCAGTTTCAAGTCGCAGATGGACCATATTACAGGAAACAGTGGTGATTGACCATTAAAAACTTCTTGTGGGCCACAAAATATTTGAATTAAGATGATATTTGTATGGTCACTTTATGATGTAGGGAGGGTGTGGTAAGGACGATTACCATCTCCCTCATCGGATAACTACCTTGAATCCACAAGGCTTTCGGGACTTCTCAATCGGACTTTCTTGAATCCACGAGAAAAGAATAAGAAAACATGAAATAATTTTTAAGAAATTTGTAATAATTGATTGAATGAATAAAAACGTAATTACAATGCTTTAAATAATAAACTAAATCTTAGGATGAATTATCAAACTCCAACTCCAACTAAAACACTTAAAAAAATGTGATTTACTATAATTAATAAACTTATTATTTATAAACGTTTCTTATTTCTACTTAGACTTCATGGTCTTCAGACAAAAATAATAAGTTTCTCATCCGGCCCAACCACCTTATTCTTCTAAATTTTATAAGCTCTTTTAATGTTGGGCACAACCTCTAAAACTTAAAAGATCAAAAGTTATAATTGATCTAAAGCTTATTATTTATAGTCAAATAAAACAAAACTAGGTTACACCTAGGTCCATAGCTCAAGTGGTAGACTATGAAGATAGACTCCACTAAGGTCATGGTATCGATTCCCATAGTGAGGGTGGCTAACATTGTGATGTGACTAATAGGGGTGGGTGGGTGTACTGACATTGGGGTGTGTGAACTAACAAAAAAAATAAAAATAAAACTAGGCTAATGACCGTCAATCTGGTTGAGTCTCGCAAATTCGGAATAGGCAACAAAACATAGCAAGTTGGTTGACTTAAGTAGCTTGAGCTAGCCCAAAATCTCTCTCTCTCTCTCTCACACACACACACACGTCCCATAACTCATCCCTGATTGTAGGATGTGATTGTTTTACGGTCTTAACGGCCCGAATTATTTCCATCTTCGGTCGGACTTCCTTTGGTCCATCTTGGCCATGAAAATGTCTGCAGCCCATTATACATCACTTCATCTATGTTTGTGATCTTATTGACACATGTTGGATGACAAATAACCATTGAAGTGGAATTCATGAAGTTTTTAATGGTGGGGATTCAATCATGACTGTTTCTTGTGGTGTGGTCCACCTAAGGTTTAAGTCATCTTCATTTTTGGGATCATGCCCTAAAATGTGCCTCACAGTCAAGGGTTCCACCCACTTTGGTGGATCCGGGTTCTCACCTAATCCACTCCCCTATTTGGGCTAGGAAAGAATCTAAAGATAAAAGATTCTGCCTTCTCGATATGGGTGGGAGATGGCAAGCTTTCCTCTCAGTCATCGGGCCATTGCTAAGGAAGATGGCTACTAGATAAATGGTTAAAAGTAAAATAATGGGTGAATGATTCAGATTGTGCCTTATGTACGGTGGATTTTTTTTTTTCTTTTTTTCTTTTTAATTTTTGAAAAGCCAACATATGAGTCTAGATTCATTCCAAGTGCCTTCGGACCATGTGTGTGGGTGTATGGTGAACTCACAAAGTGAATAGTGATTTGAATAGTAGCATAAGAGGTTTGGTAGAATAAATGTGATGTTTTGCAATAAGATAAGGGAGGCCTCTAGCTCCGAGTTAATAAGATAAGTGAGGCCTCTAGGCTTTGAATCTGAGTCATCTTCCGATGATCCAAACCATCTAAACGATGGTTCTCACTTTGTGTAATGGTAGGCAACAAATAAAAGCTTTTAATCTGGATTAGTTCAACCCTTTTTAGGGTTCTTACCCTTGCCTCGGTGGTAGACTCCCAAGAGTTTCAACATGAGGTCTTATGTCCGAGTCTCATAGGTGGTGAAATCCCACTACAACCTGAGTGTGTGGTTGGGTGTAGGGTGTGTAAAAAAAAAAAAAAAAAAGCCATAATATTTATATAATATAAGGTTTGAAATATTTAATTTGAAGTGTGAAATTGCGCATTTGGTCCCATGCAAATTTCATCTGGCATTTGGAAACCACAGGAGCATTGGATTAATTCAAGTATCATATAATCTAGTTATAAAGGTAGATATTGCGGAATATTTTGAAATCCACTACACTTGTGGGCCCCACATTCATGCATGTGTTTTATCTACGCTGTCCATCCATATACGCCATATATATATCACATTTGAGTTGTGACTAACATTAGTTGTGAATTCGGTCCATTGATTACAATTGCATGGTCCACTAAACACAGGTTTTACTTAATACACTATTTTTCCTAAAGGAACAATTTGATCCTAAATGTGGGATTGGACCATCAAAATACCATCCTATTTTCACAATGCAATCATTGTGCAATAATGGTGTTAGTTCCATTTAATGTAATTCCATGATACCATTTAATACGGCAAGTCAGACTGGCTTACGCATCTCCCATCCAAGGATAGTCCTATTAGATAAACGGCTTAGGTCATAAAAAGGAATCCAAGTCAACGGCTGTGCACATATCCTACTGCAATTCGTTGGATGTATTCTAGCAAATCTCTTTATGGTAATTTAAAATGCCTCTTGATTAGAGCTGAGCACGAATCGAGCTGGCTCGGTTAGCTCGCTTGATTTGGCTTGATTCGGAGGAAGGGTTCGAATAGAGTTGAGCAGATTTCCCTAGCTCATTTTATAGTTCGAGCCGCACACGAGCATGCCCAAACTCGGCTTGATTCGGCTCAAAGCTAAGCTCGTTCATAGCTCGATTCGGCTCACTCAATTTGGCTCGAGATATATATATAACTTAAAACCTAAAATTCTAAAACTCTAAAATCTTCCTCATTTCGAACGAGCACTCCCTTCCCTCCCCAAAACCCTAACTCTATCCAGCCGGCCACTGTTGCTTGGCCACTCACCCACTGACTACCTCTCTCTCTCTCTCTCTCTCTCTCTCTCTCCAATCTGCTCGCCGGGGCGGTTAGCCAATGACAACTCTCTCCCTCTCTATCACTTTCTCTCTTCGGTCCGTCCGGTGACCTCTGTCGTCCAGTCATCTCTCAATCTTTCTATTTTTCTCTCTCAATCTCCCTATTTCTCTCTGAAATTTTTTGAGCACATGTAAAAATTGTGTCCAAACTTGTCTCTCAGCTCAAATTCAGCTTGAAAGGCTCGAGCTTGAACTCGGCTCAAAGATCGGTTGAGCTAGCTCGAACATAAAAGTCTAGCTCGATGGCTGAGCCAAGCCGAACACATGCCAGGCTATCCAGTGACCGAACCTAGCTCAAACATAGTTGAACTCGGCTCAGCTCGGCTCGTGCTCACCTCTACTCCTAATTGAGAATCCCACTCAAACTCGAGTGTGTGATGGCCCCACCAAATAGCACGGTCAAAGAATCCGAACCATTCAGCAAATAAGCTCAACGGTGGATGGACCGAAAAGCGTGCAGATTGGGAATCTCCTTTCAAGAGTCTTTCCAATTTCATGTTGACCGTCCATTATTTTTCATTTCAATCATCCTTATTGACTGCCACCAAATCCAAATAGTTAGGATCAGTCTTCAGAGTGAATTTAGAACATGACCCATTGATGGTGGGGCCCATCGGAAGAAAGATTTGGGTCATCTGACTCTGCAACCATATGCGTGTTAGCATGGCAGAGGACTCCTTTAAAACTTAGATCTGGCAATGATCTGGGCCTGGGCCACGTAGAATCATTATCTTTAATTGGCCCAGCCGATGGGCCTGATCTGACTGGTTCAAAATCTAGGACTAAACGAATCCCAGCCCAGCCCATTGCCAGACCTATTTAAAATAAAGGAATGTAAATGCTCCGTGTTGTTGGAGGTACGCCGGTTGGCACCTAGCCTGAGTCCAGCTCACTTTGGCTAGGTTTGAGTGGAGCTTAAAGGCCCATGGGTTGAGGCCTGGACCTGAAATATAGGCCGCATAGGTTATTGGGCTGGAACCATTCTCGTTTGCTCAAAGGCCTGATAGGGAATCTGATCGACCTACTGCATGGTTAAAAGACTCAGCGATTCAGGGCAACTAGTCCGATCTCCGGTCCAGTCATGACTGGGTCTCTACTCATGGCTCGGTAGTAGGCTCTAAGTTTCAACATTGAGGTCATGAGTTCGAGTGCCCATTGTGGTCTGAGTGATGACTTACCCACCCTTATGGTTCACTAAAGGTGCGACTTGAGTTGGGCTCAACTCAAACCTGATAAGCCCAATCGGTTCAACCCGAACCAGGGGGTATGTTGGGTTGGGCTTGGGTTGACCCTCAACCACATCGCACCCGTCTACGGCAATCTTACAAACCTCTTTCCACGTGCATTTCACGTCCCACTGACTAGTTTAATAAATACAAATAGATACGACAGACAAACATACGATGATGATATGTACAGTTTGAACAAATGCATACAGTGTGAGCGCGAGCAGGGCCTGCACGAGAAGTTGAATTAATAGTGTAAAACTACGCCACATGGTTTACTTTAGTAATAGTCACGTCAATGGAATTTTATTCAAGCTTTCTTTTTCTTAGGTTTTGCCGTTTTGGTTGTCCATCTCTCTATCTTTTCTATTTTTTCACATTTGGCTCCTTTGAGAACGAGAGTGGATTAGCTGTTATCCGGTTAACACACCGTGGGGTCCACCTTGATGATGTGTTGTATATCCACGCCGTCTATCCGTTTTTTCCAGATCAGTTTAGGATGTGTTCTGAAAAATTAAGCAGATCCAAATCTCAGGTGGACCATACACCACAGAAAACTGTGGTGATTGAACACTCACCATTAAAACTTCCTAAGGCCCACAGTGGTGGGGAGCGGATTAGCTAAGACCCCGGATCCACCGAGGTGGGTAGGACCCTGACTGTGGGGCTCACTGTGATGTATGTGACTGCATCCACACCGTCTATCCATATTAAAAGATCATGTTAGAGCAAAAAATGCAGTTCCAAATCCAAGATGGACCATAGTATAGGAAACAGTGGTGATTGACCACAAAAGCTTTGGATCAAGATGATATTTGTGTGGTCTCTTCATCTAGGTGTTTGTGACCTTATCAACAGGTTGGATGGAAAATAAACATTCCGGTCAAATTCATGAAGTTTTTAATGGCGAGGATTCAATCAGGACTGTTTCCTGTGGTGTGGTCCACCTAGGATTTAAGTCACCTTCTTTTTCGAGATCATGACCTAAAATGATCTTTCAAACTGGTTGGACAGCGTAGATTTAAGGCAAATAAATCACTCTGAGCCATACAGTCAGGGTCCCACCCACCTCGATGGATCCGGGGTCTCACCTAATCCGCTGCCACAGTGGTGTAGTCTACATGAGATTTGGATCCATCAAGGTAGGCCCCACATGGTAAGGGTAGTCAAACCTGTACTCGGCCCCCTTTGAAAACATTCTTGCAGTATCTACTAATAAATAAATAAAAAAAATTATATTTAAATGCCCATTTGTGGTATAAAATAGTCATCCACTTATTTAATTATCTAATTACTGTTATATACTCAACATTTTACTATAATTTCTTTTATACCGTTGACGAGGGCGCGGATTTCCTGCGAAAGCCTTGCGCAGGAAGATCCTGCCCTGAGAACCAAGTTGGGGCCCACAGTGATTTTTTTGATAAATCCACTCGGTCCATCCGTTTTGGGAGCTCATTTTAGAACATGAGAACAAAAATGAACCGGATCCAAGACTCAAGTGGGTTGAGGCATGGACCTGAAATATAGGCCGCATAGGTTATTGGGCTGGAACCATTCTCGTTTGCTCAAAGGCCTGATAGGGAATCTGATCGACCTACTGCATGGTTAAAAGACTCAGCGATTCAGGGCAACTAGTCCGATCTCCGGTCCAGTCATGACTGGGTCCCTACTCATGGCTCGGTACTAGGCTCTGTAAGTTTCAACATTGAGGTCATGAGTTCGAGTGCCCATTGTGGTCTGTGTGGGTGAAAAAAAAGAAGAAGTCTTGAGTGATGACTTACCCACCCTTATGGTTCACTAAAGGTGCGACTTGAGTTGGGCTCAACTCAAACCTGATAAGCCCAATCGGTTCAACCCGAACCAGGTGGTATGTTGGGTTGGGCTTGGGTTGACCCTCAACCACATCGCACCGTCTACGGCAATCTTACAAACTTCTTTCCACGTGCATTTCACGTCCCACTGACTAGTTTAATAAATACAAACAGATACGACAGACAAACATACGATGATGATATGTACAGTTTGAACAAATGCATACAGTGTGAGTGCGAGTGGGCCTGCACGAGAAGTTGAATTAATAGTGTAAAACTACGCCACATGGTTTACGTTAGTAATAGTCACATCAATGGAATTTTATTCAAGCTTTCTTTTTCTTAGGTTTTGCCGTTTTGGTTGTCCATCTCTCTATCTTTCCTATTTTTTCACATTTGTCTCCTTTGAGAAAGAGAGTGGATTAGCTGTTATCCGGTTAACACACCGTGGGGTCCACCTTGATGATGTGTTGTATATCCACGCCGTCTATCCGTTTTTTCCAAATCAGTTTAGGATGTGTTCGGAAAAATTAAGCAGATCCAAATCTCAGGTGGACCATACACCACAGAAAACTGTGGTGATTGAACACTCACCATTAAAACTTCCTAAGGCCCACAGTGGTGGGGAGCGGATTAGCTGAGACCCCGGATCCACCGATGTGGGTGGGACCCTGACTGTGGGGCTCACTGTGATGTATGTGACTGCATCCACGCCGTCTATCCATATTGAAAGATCATTTTAGAGCATGAACCAAAAAATGAAGCAGTTCCAAATCCAAGATGGACCATAATATAGGAAATAGTGGTGATTGACCACAAAAGCTTTGGATCAAGATGATATTTGTGTGGTCTCTTCATCTAGGTGTTTGTGACCTTATCAACAGGTTGGATGGAAAATAAACATTCCGGTCAAATCCATAAAGTTTTTAATGGCGAGGATTCAATCAGGACTTTTTCCTGTGGTGTGGTCCACCTAGGATTTAAGTCACCTTCTTTTTTGGGATCATGACCTAAAATGATCTTTCAAACTGGTTGGACAGCATAGATTTAAGACAAATACATCACTGTGAGCCACACAGTCAGTGGTCCCACCCACCTTGATGGATCCGGGGTCTCACTTAATCTGCTCCCACAGTGGTGTAGTCTACATGAGATTTGGATCCATCAAGGTGGGCCCCACATGGTAAGGGTAACACCCACTAAGGTGTTACTTGGGTCAAACCTTTACTCGGCCCCCATTGAAAACATTCTTGCAGTATCTACTACTAAATAAATAAATAAAATTAAATTTAAATACCCATTTGTGGTATAATATAGTTATCCACTTATTAATTATCTAATTACTGTTATATCCTAAACATTTTACTATAATTTCTTTTATACCGTTGACGAAGAGTCAACAAAGAAAATTTATTTAAATGGCTAAAAATACTCTTTTTAATAAATTCACAAAAGTCTTTCACCTCTCTTAGGAATAGCTTACAACACCTATGTATGACATCCCATACATCTATCATCTGATAAACTTTATGTCCATCGCACATTTAAAAGGTCAACCGGATGAAAAAAATCAGATGGGCCACACTTCTGGCAAAATTATAAAATGGGCACGGCTTTGGTGGATCTGGGTGGATATGTGACTGTGGGGCTCACCGTGATTTATGTGACTTAAATCCATGCCGCCCATACGTTTTTACAGGTCATTTTATACCATGATCTAAAAAATAAAGCACATCTAAGTCCTAGGTGGACCACACCACATGAAACAGTGATGATGGATCATTAAAAACTTCTTGCGGGCCACAAAATTTTTGGATCAAGCTGATATTTGTGCGGTCCCTTCATCCAGGTCATTGTGACCTTATGTCCAGTGGACCCCAAGAAGTTTTTAATGGAGGGTGATCAATCATGAGTCTTTCCTATAGTGTGGTCCACCTAAGATTTGGATCTGACTTATTTTGGGGTCATGCCCTAAAATGAGCTGTCAAAGATGGACGGCTTGGATGTAAGGCACATACAGCCTGGTGGGCCCCACGGTCAGGGATCCACCGAAGCTGCGCCCTTATAAAATTATGGCTAAAATGTCTGTCCTTATGTGTTCCCTCCATCTTGGTGAGCCACAACCGGTTTCATAGACTATATACACCATGGTGACCACACACAGAAACCTATGGCTGGCGTTGCATGCTCATTGTTCCCTGTGGTGTGGCCCACCTGAGTTATGGATCCAGTTGGTATTTGGATATATTGTCAAGCTTTGATGGACCCTCGTTGTGGACGGATCGGATGTCTTATATACAGCTTGAAGGCCGCAGAGCTTGGACGCTGTACGTATTGCGTAAATAATTGGGTTTGCTTAACTATACGTTATCGCGTGGTCATATGGAAGAGTGACTTATGCTGCTTGAGAACCATGTGAGATGAAAATAAGTTAGATCCACCCCGTCCATCATATCCTTTACCACATTTTCACCAAGGATCCTGAACATCAGTCTAATTCAATACTTATCTAGGCCACACCACAAGGAAAAGTATAAATTCATGCCTACAACCTCTAAATTCACGTGGTATGGCTCAAGTGAGTGTTGGAATGTCATGACTTTCAGAGTTTCCCTTCACCCAAGTGGGCCGCATCATATGAATAGATTGGATGACTATATAATACCGTGGCGGACCCCACATACAAATTAGACTATTTTAATAGCGTGCGTGCCTATCTCCACCGTTTCTGGTGGTGTAGCCCACCTAAGTTTTGAAATAGCTTGATTTTTTTATCCTGGTTGAAACATAGGGAGTCTCACCTGATGGATGGGATGGATTCATCCGTTTGAAGTCATTCCATGAACGTCAGAGAGAGTCAAGCCCCGCATGGCCATGCATATGGCGGCGTTTTCGCTAGTTAAAATAGTTATTGTAGTGAAGATTTGGGTCCCTCGTGCAGTGTGGTGACTAAACTCTGTGGGGCCCACCGTTATGCATGTGTCATATTTATCAACGCTCTCCATCCATTTTTCAGCTCATTTTAAGGCACATTTACAACTCAAGTGGACCACACCACAGAAAAAACATGTGGGAATAAGGACACCCACCGTTGAAAGCTTCCTAGGGTACCCAATGATGTTTATTTGTCATCCAACCTGTTCACAAGGGAAAACACAAATATCAGCTTGATACTCAGGAAGTTTTCAACCGTAAGTGTTTAATTCCCATTGTTTTTTGTGGTGTGGTGATATGCTTTGATTTTGGGCTTATGCTCTAAAAGAACTTGGAAAAACAAATGGACGGCATGAATAAAACACATACATCTCTATGGTCTCGGCTGAGTTTACTCACCACTCTATTGCATTGTGAGTTCCTCGCTGCACCGAGCTGATTGGTACACCTCAGCATTGACATTGTCAGTACTACTGCATTAAATGCAGTCAGGGCTGATGTGGACCAATTAGCTTGGGCCAAACAAAGTTTTCCTGTTTGGGTCGAGCAGAGGATTGGGATTCAAAACAAATAAGCTCTTTGGGCCCACGCATGGTATATGTGAAATGTACTTCATGTGCTCCTTGATGCTTAGGCCTCTGGGTTAAATCAACTAGAACCACAGCTCTAGTGGACTATACCATGGGGGAAAATGGAAATGGGATGCCAACCATAGATTTGCCTGTGAGGTCACCATGATATTTATATTTCATCAAATCCGTCATGTGTGACTTACAATGAGGAATTCAATCTAAAAAATCAGCTTGCTAAAATTCAGGCAGGCTACATACAAAGCATGAACTTAGAGATTTTAGGTGACATTTTACATTGTTCCCATGAATGTTATGTAAGACTCCATTAGGTGGGCCACACATGATCATTGGTTTAGATCATGACCGTTGGATTATTTAGATTGAGCGATTCAGTGGGCCCCCACTATAGTTGTGATCATTGCAAATAGGTTTGGGGTGGGACGCTTGAACCGCGGTTCCTATTCGCGGTTATTAAGCCAGATATGGAAACCTACGGTGTGGAGACCCTAGAGGAGAGAAGTGTGATGGGTAAGCTTCTTTGGCCCTCTTTCCTATAAATATATGTCTTGGTCCCCTCACTAACACACAAGAGAAAACCCTAGTCCCATTGAGTGATTCTCCTAAAGGTGTAAGGTGCGGAAGACCAAGAGTTCTTCTCGGCATCAAGACGGCATCGGGAATGTCTTCCCAATCAGGTATGGTTTTAAGATTAAATTATGGAATCTCCATTATTGATGCATAGACGATCCGATTATTCCGCATTTTGTTTTAGTTTCACAGTTGCTATCAGAGCAAACGTGGAAGCTATTGGAGTCTATAGGCTTAGGTTATCGTCAGGACACTTTCTTGATCTAGTAGATACTGTTTGTGTGCCTTCTATAAGGAGCAATTTGGTTTCCATTTCTCGTTTGGACAAATTTGGTTATGAGTTTAAATTTGCAAATGGAAAATTAAGTATTTGCTATAATTCGGCTGTGATTGGTTCTGACACTTTAGTTAATAACCTTTATCAGCTAGATTTGGATGTTTTACATGTATACAGCATTAACTCCTCACATGGAAACACTAAAGGCGTCAAACGAAGTTTAGATTGTGAGAATTCCTCCATGCTATGGCACAGGCGATTAGGCCACATCTCTCGTGAGAGATTGGAAAGGCTTGTACGTGAATGAATTCTTCACTTCCTGGACTTCTCAGACTTTGGAGTTTGTATTGATTGCATTAAAGGTAAACAGACTAGAATATGAAAAATGGGTGCCACTAGGAGCGTAGGACTCTTAGAAGTGATTCATACAGACATTTGCGGACCGTTCCCTACAGCATTCTGGAATGGGCAGAAGTATTTTATCACTTTTATAGATGACTACTCTCGTTATGGGTACTTATACCTTATTAACGAAAAATCAGACGCCCTGGATACATTTAAGATCTATAAGGCTGAAGTCGAGAATCAACTCGACAGGAAGATCAAAGTCGTTAGATCCGACCGTGGTGGTGAGTATTACGGAAGGTATGATGAGTCTGGGCGTAATCCAGGTCCATTCGCTAGATACCTATAAGATTGTGGCATCGTCGCCCAGTACACCATGCCTGGTACTCCAGAAAAGAATGGTGTATCGAAAATGCGTAATCGCACCCTAAAGGACATGATGCGATCTATGATTAGTAATTCTACGTTGCCAGAATCTTTGTGGGGTGATGCATTGAAAACGGCTATGCATATCCTTAATAGGGTCCCAAGTAAGGCTATAATGAAAACTCCATATGAATTGTGGACAGGGCGAAAGCCTAGTCTACGATATTTTCATATATGTGGTTGTCCTGCAGAAGCCAAACCGTATAACCCGCATGAAAGAAAACTTGACCCTAGAACTGTTAGTTGCTTCTTTATTGGATACCCAGAAAGATCAAAAGGATTCAGATTTTATTGTCCATCATATTCCATGAGAGTCATTGAGACTGAGAATGTTAGGTTTATTGAGAACACTGAAGATAGTGGGAGCATAAATTTAAGAGATATTGTATTTGAGGAAAAGCGGATTGTGATTCCCACCACAATCATTCAGAGTAGCATGATTGTCCGTCCAGCAGTAGACCCTGAGATCCCTATGGACGACTATGTACAACCTCAAATACAACCAACTGATGAGGAGATGGAAAATCCAATTCAGAATAATGAGCCATTAAGACGATCTCATAGAGAGAGAAGATCTGCAATACCAGACGATTACGTCGTCTATTTGCAGGAGCATGAGTTTGACATTGGGTTGAAAAGGATCCTGTATCCTTTCACAGGTTGAACAAAGTGCGAATTTTTCTCATTGGTTCAATGCCATGAATGATGAATTGAAATCCATGAAGGACAACAAAGTTTGGGACCTTGTTGAATTGCCTGAAGGGATTAGGCCGATTGGTTGCAAATGTGTATTTAAAACCAAACGGGACTCTAAGGGCAATATCGAAATGTATAAAGCCAAGCTAGTTGCAAATGGTTTCACTCAGCATGAGGGCATTGACTTTAAGGAGACTTTCTCACCTGTATCTAAGAAAGACTCATTTAGGATCATTATGGCTCTTGTGGCTCATATGGATCTGGAGCTACATTAAATGGATGTGAAAACTGCGTTTCTCAATAGAGATCTAATAGAGAACGTATATATGTTGCATTCAGAAGGTTTTAAAGCCAAAGGCTCAGAACATCTGGTCTGCAAACTTAAGAAGTTCATTTATGTGTTGAAACAGACATCACAACAGTGGTACTTAAAGTTTCATGAAGTTGTTTCCTCATATGGTTTCATTGAAAACACTGCGGATGAGTGCATATATGTGAAAATCAGTGGGAGTAAGTTCATCATTTTGGTCTTGTATGTTGACGACATTTTATTGGCCAGTAATGATATTGGATTGTTGCAGTGAGACTAAGAAATTTCTATCTCAAAATTTTGATATGAAAGATCTTGGTGATGCCTCCTTTGTCATCTGCATTCAGATTAGCTGGGACAGATCACGTGGATTACTTGGCCTGTCGCAGAGGGCCTATATTGATAGGGTTCTCGAAAGGTTTGGCATGCAAGGTTGTGCTCCTGGCCAATCACCTATTGTAAAAGGTGATAACTTTGGTCAATTTCAGTGTCCTAAGAATGACCTAGAAAGGACTAGATGAAAGCTATTTCGTATGCGTCAGCAGTAGGGAGCATCATGTATGCTCAGGTCTGTACGCGTCCAGATATTGCTTTTGTGGTTGGAATGTTGGGCAGGTACCTTAGCAATCTAGGAATGAATCATTGGATAGCTGTAAAGAAAGTGTTGCGCTACCTGCAAAGGACAAAGGACTTCGAACTCACATACAGGAGATCCGACCATTTAGAGTTGGTAGGATATACAGATGCAGATTTTGCTGGTTGTCTCGACAGCAAGAAGTCCACATCGGGCCATGTATTCATGATGGTTGGTGGAGCCGTATCATGGAAGAGCGTGAAACAGTCGATTACTGCATCATCTACCATGGAAGTAGAGTATGTAGCTTGTCATGAAGCCACGAATCAGGTGGTCTGACTTCAGAGTTTTTTCTCTGGTTTATGGGTTATACAATTGATCTCGAAACCATTAAAGATCTATTGTGATAGTTCAGTTGCAGTTAACTTCTCAAACAACAACAAGCATTCATCGAGGTCAAAGCACATTGACATCAAATACCTTGTTGTGAAGGAGAGAGTTCAGAATCGTCAAGTGTCTGTGGAACTCATCGGCACAAGGCTGATGATAGCGGATCCTCTCACTAAAGGCCTTCCTATCACACTCTTTAAGGAGCATGTGACGTCTATGAGAGTTGTTGATCCCAAAGATGTATTTCAGTAGTGGGAGTTTTTATATATGATCCAATTATGTCCAGACATTTTTTAGAGATATCTTTTATGCATTGATGATTTTATTTTTCAGTTTATATCTTGCTTCTCCTTTAGTGTGCACATTTAGATTTGAGTAAGCAAGACTTTGGTTTGTGTCTTGGAGACACGTTCAGTAGGACCACTTGAAGATAAACACGTATGATCACATTAGACGTGTAATCTTCATACCACACCCCATATCATTGATCCATGTCGTTAAGGCTATTGGTATTTGTGATCGTGATTCGTCACACTTCGAAAATATTAAATGTTGTGTTGACTACCACGGTTCAATATCAGTGGTCTTGATGGACCGGATCTGACAAGCGTTGCTCATAATTATCCAACGGTATTGTTTTGAAATTAGTAGGGCACCCATTAGGAATTTTTTGAAACAAATGCGTTTTATAAAATTATTTTTCACAAAATAAAAATAAAACGTTTTGTTTTCTTTTAGAGATCAGTATAGCCCAAGTGGAAGAATGTAAGACTCCATTAGGTGGGCCACACATGATCATCGGTTTAGATTATGACCGTTGGATTATTCAGATTGAGCAATTCAGTGGGCCCCACTATAGTTGTGATCATTGCGAAATCTACCATATTGAAGCATAGTCGGCTCTGATACCAACTGTGAAACTTAAACTTAATGCGGAATAATCAGATCGTCTATGCATCATCAATGGAGATTCCATACTGTAATCTTAAAGCAATACCTGATTGGGAAGACATTCCCGACGCTGTCGTGTTGTTGAGAGGAACTCTTGGTCTTCCGCACCTTACATGTTACCCATCCTAATTTTTTTACCAGGCTTAACTTTTACTTATATAGGGTGAGCACAAGAGTTATAAGCTGATGAATCTTTTTTTTTTTTTTTTTCCTTCTTCTTCTGTGTTCCCCTTACATGGATAATACACCTAATAAAGAGAAGTCATGCCCTAAAGCCCATAAAGAGACGTCATGTTTTTAAAAATCAAAGAGGAGAGGGAGACATTTCCTTAATATGAAATATTCATATGCTGTGAATGCCTTTCACACGTGACCATAGTAATAAAAACATTCTCCCATGTAATTTTACACATGTTATTATCACCTATGTAAACTGTACCGCTACCATACAATCGATATATGTAAATTTAATTTTTATGTGGTGTCATATAGAACGAAGTGTCTGATTCCAAAATTCATTACTATTTTAGGTTCTCTTGTAGAATCACCGTTAACAATACTTTCCGTCTTTAGATAAATATAAGCTTCCTTAACTATGATTTCTTGAAAACCTTTTGAACCAATGCCTGATCATGCAAAACAGGTTTAATTTTTTTTTTCTTCTGATTTGCTTATTCGAGTTTGTAATTTGTATAATTTCCCAACACCAGAAGATCCCTTAAGTATATTTTTGTGAAACTCTTTGGCAAATAGCATTAGCACTACTAACTTTACATTAAGATTTAAATTATTATTGAGATTTATGATCAAATCATCCTATAAATCTAGCATCAAGCAAAACAGAAGCGTAATGTTTTTTTCATCATCAATTTTTATATTAACCACTGTTAATATACTATTAAGGTATAAAACACGTTCAAGTGTTTTTGTAAAAAAGAAAAAAATATATTTTATTCATCTTCAAGTTGTACAATTGTCATCGAAGAAGATTTTATTTGACATTAATTTTCCTTCATACAAGTTTCACAATTTGTTACACAAACGTTTAGCAGACATGTTGAACAAAATCGAATAATTTAGTCTATAAAAGCCACCATAACTAGCTAACTAATTTTTTTCTCCCTAAATAACTAGCTAAATAATTTAGTCTTGAGCAAGAAATCCGCGTGGGCGCTCGACCGGTCGACCAACTGGTCGCCTAACACGAAAAATAGTCCTAGGGAGAAATCCTAAACAGACTCTGCTTGCTGCCTCACCACCGACCGGTCGGAGCCCCTTGCAGATCGATTGATCGACCGGTTTAGGGCACACTAAAATTGTCCAGCGTCTCCTGCTGTGCATCGGGCCAAAGAGCAGACCGGTCGTCCGACCAGTCTGCATACACACGCCCTTGCACAGTTTGAAGGCTCTCCAACAATCTCCACCGAGGCTTCAAACATCAAATCAACACCATCCTCGCAACGTCATCTCATCTTCAATCATAGCTCCACTGCTTCTCGTGATACCATTGACCCTAACCTTGCAAATTCACTCCCTTTACCGCTCTTCTCATGTGGCCCTTGGGCACTTGCCACATACGAGCAACTGTGGATCTCGCTGCCTTTTCCGCAGCTCCACCGTGAATTGTGCTCCCGATCAATATGTAACAATGACCAACCTCTGCGCCTTCATACACACGAGTGCCCCTTTTCATCACTTCACAACAACGATAGCGGCCGATAAACACACATCCTTTCGCCTCGAGTGCACTAAGAGAAATCACATTCATCTTCATTTTGGGAATCTGCTTCACATCTTCTAGGACTCGTTTGACTCCATCGAACATCTTGATGTGCACCGTACCAATACTCACAACCTTATGAGTGTAGCCATCGCCCACAAACACCAATTCACCACCATACATACCGATTTACCACTATACTCCCTGTATGTCATGAATGAACTCCGGTCAGGACATACATGATATGAAGCCCCTGAATCTAGGATTCACTCACTACCGTGAGATCCCTTGCCAGATAAAGCCAGAATTTCACAAAGATCACCACCATCCTTTACGGTATTGGCTCCTTCTCCAGAAGAATTTCCATACCTCTCTTGCTTCAACCTAAGATTTTGATAATCCCCTCTCATGTAGCCCTCTTGACTACAATTACAGCACTTCACCTTAGCCTTCCCTTTGCCCTTGACCTTAGATCCCGATTTCGAATATCCTCCATGCTAAAACTTCTTCCCCTCATAACCAGTGCCTCTGAGGAATAACGGGAAGCCACGTCACCATTTTTCTTTCTCATTGCCTTTGACTAGAGGACTGAGATAACGGTCTCGACGCTTATGGTTTCCCTTCCTGTGCACACAGAGTCCTTAAACGACTCATATGAATTTGGAAGAGAATTCAATAGGATGCATGCTTGATATTCAACCTTCATTAGTTCATTGATCTCCACCAACTTGCAAACCAGCCTATTGAACGTGCTCAGGTGATCCTCCACCTCAGTTCCTTCAGCTATTCTCAAGGTGACCAACTGTATCAACACATACATGCGATTCTCTAGAGATTTCTTGGCATAAACCTTTTCTAGCTTCGTTATCGTTTCAGCCGCAGTCTTCTCCTTTATGACATGATAGAGAACATCATTCGTAAGGTTTAACATGATTGAGGTTTTAGCCTTCTTGTCGAGCCTCGTCCACTCATCATCTTTCATAGCCTCGGGTCTCTTTCCAAGAGCTTCATCAAACCCTTGCTGAACTAGGAAGGATTCAACCTTCACCTTCCATAGCTCAAAGTTATTTTTCCCGAAGAACTTCTCTACCTCGAACCTTGCGCCCGATCCCATTTTCTCGTCTCAGATCCGAAATCTACTCTACCCCAACGATAGCTCTGATACCACTTGTTGGGAAAACCGACAGCGAAAGCGAAAGCCCAAACATGCAGAGTAATATGAGATCAAACGAGTAAACAAGATGCAATCAATCCACACACAAGCATTCATCATAAGAGAATCCGATTTTACGTGGAAAAATCTCTCAACGGATAAAAAACCACGGCACAAAGCGATCCACTATGAATAACAGAAGATTACAGAGATTGAAGAAACAAAAATGCCCACAAGAGAAATCCCGAGCAACCTAAAGCTTATTCTCACATGAAACGGACAAGAACAGTCATTTTCTTCATCCTAGAGAACCCCCAAGCTTTCCCAGCTCTTTCTCTTACCCTAGAATCCATTTAAGAAACACGGCCCCCAATGGCAGTGGCTCTAATCCTACATTACATCCTTTAAATAGGGAAAAATCCAAATTGGAAACCTCTTGCAGCAATCCCGCGTCTTGCGCAAGAAACCTGCGTGGGCGCTTGATCGGTCGGCCGACCGGTCGCCCTAACACGAAAAATAATCCAGGGAGAAATCATAAACAGAGTCTGCTTGTTGCCTCACCACCGATCGGTCACCCGACCGGTTGGAGCCCCTTGCAGACCAGTCGGCCGATCGGTCTAGGGCACACTAAAACTGTCTAGTGTCTTCTACTGTGCATCGGGCCAAAGAGCAGACCGGTCGCCCAACGGTCTGCGTACACACGCCTTGCACAGTTTGAAGCCTCTCCAACATCTGATACCAGTTGTTGCTAAAAAATTTTATACATAATTGATGTAGGCAAACAAAAACCACAAAAAAGAGCTAAACTAAAATGCAAAAGTTAGAGAAAAATAAGAAGCACAGAGATTTACATGGTTAGGCAATACACTACGTTTACATGATAACAACATGAAGCTTTATTCTTTATTAAAATAAGAGAAATTGAGAAATACATGGCTTCTCTCTCTCTCTCTCTCTCTCTCTCTCTCTCTCCACTCTTCTACTATATAAGGAATCTCTCACCAAAAAGTCCCCATGAGAATTACCTCTTTCTTAATTACATGTTCCCCTAATATAGATAACACACATTCCTTTATGTGTTTCCCTTATATAGATAAACGCCCTAAAGTCTAAGAAAACTAGCCTTTACATTTTTTTTTTAGAAGCTAAAAAGGAGAGGAAGATGCATGAATGTGTTTCACAGTGTGACTGCATGACTGCCTTAACATTGTTATGAAAAATATTTGGTTAAAAAATATTTTAAATAAAAAATATATGTAACGTATAAAGTGTTTGTGAAAATGACTTGGTTTTTTCACCTTTTGAATAGTCCCATATCAGATAGGAGATGAGAAAAAATCTACTTTATAAGTAGTGTGTTGAGTACCTTAATATTTGCTTGGTGAGACAGGGAGAGTACCGAGGTTTACGTGTTCCAATGTGAACACATAAGGGCATGGTCTCGATCACAGATATGGACTCGGTGCGGAGGCATGGGTATGCGAGGTAGTAGTGGTTGTAGAGGCGCACTTACTTTGACAAAGGGCGAATAACTCTTTAAAGACAACGTGATTATACGTGCTTCAGCCTATCCTTAATATTTAGAATTTTTAATTTCCAATTTCCTTCTATTTTTCCCTAATTGTAAGTCGATAATTTGAGATTCACAAATCTCAAACAAACATTATACTCACCATCGTGGAACCAAATGCAAATCTTTGATATGATAAGCAATCCATGATGGGTCAGTGAATAGATTTTCACGATGACGATTAGCATCACAATTGGCCACGTTTCATAATATTGACCTTATGTTTACACAAAATGATCTAAACCTAACCCTAATTTAAATGTCAGTCATTTTGTTGCAACCTTCCATCCTTTATGACCCATAGATCTGAACGTCACCATCATCACTCCAATGTTTTTTTTTTTTTTGTAATCACAAGTAATCCATGGCGGGGCCTAAATATTAGACATTCAAGATTATGGCCGGACCTATTTTGTTACTCCACTCAGTCTTTACTCTCCATCCATCGTGCTATTGACTGGATGTTTAGAATCATGTGATAAATCTGATTTTTGCACCATGGGTTACCCCTAGTGGTGTAAATGAATGGGGCAGACTTAATTGATACTTGGTCATCCCACATGCCATTTAAAAGTATTCATGAATAAGTCAAATCAATCAAACGAGAGAGAGAGAGAGAGAGAGAGAGAGAGGGCTAACTTTGCTGGAGGGCTGTATCTGGAAGGGGAGTGAGAGCTAAACCAAAGTTGCTGGAGGGCTGTATCTGGACAGGCGAGAAATTTCCATGTAAAAAGCCTTTTTCAATCTCTTGACTCGATTGTAGCATGTATCCAATCACATATGAGTCGTTGCAATATCGCATTTGGAAAGGTGATGAGAAATTTCCATGTAAAAAAGCCTTTGCGTTCTCTCTTGACTTGCTTATATCCAATCTCATGAGAGCCATAGCAATGTCGCATTCTTGCCAGAGTATCAATACTACAAATTTACTTTCCAAATCATTTCACATAAATCATAAAAGCAAAACTCACACTCTTCAACTCCTATGACTCTTCAAGGGTCCTCCTGATGTGTTTCCAACATCTATTAATCGTTACTGACCATTCATTATGCACACCAATCCATACCATCAAAATCATGGGGATCCATTGTTAACCCTTTATTTCATTCTATTGAATGTGGACCACTGGCCATTTTCTTTTTAAATGCCCATTTGATCATAGCCACCCAACTGGATTTTAATTACTTTTGATCTGGTGTGACTCAACAGACCAGTAGTCTGATTACCGAACCATCGGCACCACCGTTTCTTAGAACTGAAAACCCATGTGTATTCTCCAACGACGTGATTGGCGGGCCACCCATGGTGTAATTCCTCTTTGTAAAATTACCTAAAACCTCAAAATGAAAAAAAAAGCACAGAAAAGATATTACTCAATCAGCCCCTAATCACGGCATTGCTAACATATACAATGTCAAAATTGTAGAACTTTTCAAAGTTCACTGACTTGAAGGATTTCACCGAAATCGAAGGATTTTAATCACTCCAATCCATCAAGAGAATAATTAAGACCACATCACCATCACAATGCTAATATTTTGTAGTCCAACAATTAAAAAAATCCGAAAAAAAATCTTCGACGTCTACTCGCGCCGCGACACAAACATAGCACGTGCCATGAGCGGCCCGCAAAATGCTGCTTTCATCATGTGCCAAAAATAGAAATTGCAATATTCTCAAGTAATCTTTTTGATTAATCGTATTAAATCCTAGGGTTTGGTTTGACTTACACTCATTTTGGGTTTTGAAAGGATATATCAAGCTAGAAAACTGACTTTATCCACATTCATTAAATAAAAAAAGGGGGAAAAAAGCATAGAAAGTCAATTTTGATAAGTGCAAAAAATGACAAAATCATGTTCAAATTCCTAAGTGGGCCCTCAATCAATTGAATAATGTGAAACCCATGATACAAAAGCAAAGCAATGTTGCTAAAATTCCAAAGGAAAAAATCCAGAAAGAGCAAAAATCTCTTTTCAGACATGTGGTTAGTGAAATGGATGTAACACAAGGAGTGATTAAATGATATGTTGACAAAACTTACAGGATATTCCTGTGGGATTTTATTTTTTGGGTGGGGAATTATCACATGCATTCCATGCATGGTCCATCCCTGATGCGTACATAGAATCTAAACCATTCATCCATTGAGTAAGACTTCTTGTGCACGCCGTACATTCCAAGAATCATCCTCAATAGAAAGTAGGGCGATAGGGAGAGATGTAAAATCACGCTTAAATACTTTATATTCACTTTTTTTGGCCCACCTAAAATTTGGAATGTTTTAGTTTTGTCGCATCCCTTTTTGGTGGGGCCCATATGATGAGTGGGTTTGATGAAATATGCGTGTTGGGCCTCACCTTCCACGTGGATGTTTCTATGGTGGATGTAAACAGGTGTGGCCCACCTAAGTTGTAGATTAGGATGGATTTTTGGACCTAAGCCTAACATTTGCTGCATATCTAATAGACAGGTTGGATGACACTCACAGCAGTGGGCCCTAGCAACTGGACTTTATGGTAATGAATTTGGATTCTCTGCTTGGTTTTAACAAAGGGAAACCTGTTTGGCACAGACTTAGACCAATGAGGTCCCCGTCAAAGAAGATTTTCCTGTTAAAACAAAGCATATGATCTGAATTCTATAGTAATTCACATGCCTGAATGTTTCCCATGATGCGGATTTTGCGCTGGGAATCAGGTGGGCCCACCCTTATGTTCATGAGAAATTCATGCTTTCTATCTGTTTTGTGAGCTCATTTTAGGAAGTGCGACAATCAGGATCTAAGACTCAAGTGGCCCGCACTAAGGAAAAGGTAGGTAGGGAAATTACTACCGTTGAAACCTCCCTGGCGTCCGCAGTGATGTTATATGCCATCCATACTGCTCATAATGTCATTCCTATTGGGATGATCTGAAAGCACAAATATTAGTCTGATTCAAAACTTCCGTGGCCGCATTGATACTTCAATCTAGGACGTTCAATCCTCATGACTTTGGCCCACTTGAGTATTAGATCTGGCTCATTTTTTGTCGCAGTTCATTAAATGTGCTCACAAAATAACAGCCCATCGTTCCAAATGTGTAGAAAGGCCACTGAAATAACATAGGCAGCTTGGGATGTGCACATTTGTAGGTTGATAGCTGATAGAGAGTAACGGACTTCCTGTTTCTCACGTGCGGAAGACCCACTTCGCTGCTTCCGGGGTCTCACCCAAGTCGCACTCAGAAACGAACAACCCAGCCACAGTGCCACCTATCCGGGCCTTTTCCCAATTAAATCTCTGACCTTCTCTGTATTTCTATATTGACCGTCTTTTCGAAGAGGGATCGTCCCTTGAAGAAGATTCTCCTAGTACTATCCTTCGGTATTAGGGCCTAAAATATCAATGGTCTGGATTTGGTGGACCACGGGCTCAGCTGGACTCGGATTCGGTATATGTTTTATCCACGCGGTCCGTCCATTTTGTTAGCCATGACCCAAAAATGAGGCAGATCTAAATCTCAGGTGGACCACACCACAGGAAATAGTGGTGATTGAACGTCCACGTTACCATCCAACCCATTGATTAAGTCTCACAAACCTGGATGAAGGGAAAACACAAATTCAGTCTGATCCAAAACTTTTGTGGCCGCCGAGAAGTTTTTAATGGTGGGCGTTCACTTACCACTGTTTCCTGTTGTGTGGGCCACCTGAGATTTGGATCTGCCTCATGCCCTAAAATGAGCTGGATGGCGTGGATAAAACAAACACATCATGGTGGGCCCACGGAACTTTTCCAGCACCAACCAGCACCGACATCCGCACGGGTGGGATCACTCGGACCCAAGTACAGCTGTGTTTTGTCTTCTGGGGGATTGACTGGGAGGGGATTAGTAAAGACCCTGGATCCACCGAGGTGGGTGGGACCCCTGACTGTGGGGCTTATACTGATGTGTGTTCCTTAAATCCACACCGTCCAACCGTTTTGAAAGCTCATTTTAGAGCATGATCCAAAAAAATGAAGCAAATCCAAATCTTATTTGGACCATACCACAGGAAACAATAGTGATTGAATCCCCACCATTAAAAACTTCATGGGGTCCACCAGAATGTTTATTTTCCATCCAGCATATTGATAAGGTCACAAAGATCTGGATGAAGAGTCCACACAAATGTCAACTTGATCAAAAACTTTCATGCCTACAAGAAGTTTTTAATGGTCGATTACCACTGTTTCCTGTATTATGGTCCACCTAAGATTTGGATCTTTTTTTTTTTTTTAATTTTTTTATTTTGGGGTTCATGCCCTAAAATTATCTTTCACTACGGATGGACAGCATGGATGTAGTCACATACATTGCGGTGGGCTCCACAGTCAATGGTCTCACCCACCTTGGTGGATCCAGGGTCCCACCCAATTTGCCTGCGAGATTGGCTGGCGATTGTAAAGAGACCATAAATCCAGTGATAGCTAACCATCATTTTAAAAAATGGTGGCGATCTATCCTACCCACGTTAATCATGTAAAATGGGCCGGGCCGAGGTGGCCCGGCATGACGGTCAACGGCACGCGGGCTGGCCCGACACGACATGTAAATTGCGGTGGACCATGCTGGGCTGAGATGTCATGCTCGTTGGGCCGGCACGATGTGGCATAGACGCAACATTCGGGTTGACATGACACGTGGGCCAGCACGACGTGGCCCGCTAGGGGGCCCACTGGTAAAAAATGGAATATAGCAATTTTTTTTAATCATTTTGTCCCTCCCAACAGCCATAAAACAATTAGTTTAAGGGATATTTTGATCTTTATATTATTTTCACCATTTTGCTCCTCCCAACCGTCATAAAACGATTAGTTTAAGGGGTATTTTGGTCTTTTTTACTATATGAACAATTTCGTTCCTTCCAACAACCATAAAACGGCTAGTTTAAGGGGTATTTTGGTCTTTTTGACTATATGGACTTTATAAATACCTCATTCTCCCCTCATTTGTAAATTGAGATATACTTATTTTTAAAGATGTTTGTAGTTTAATGGAAGCAAAATTTAGAACATGTTGGAAAGAAGCTCTATTAACAATTTGTTTAGTCGCCACATTAGATCCTATGCTTAAATTACAAACCCTCCAATTATTTCTAAAAGAAATAACTAATAACATGAATATACCAAATAATAATAATATTAATAGCATTAAAATATCTCTACAAACTCTTTTTTATAGAATATTCTTCCTAAATGGATAGTAGGATAGGGGAACAAGCAGCTCCCCCTCCCCCTCAAAATAATTACGGGGGCTGGTTGAAATTTTGTTGTCCGAGCTTGCAGCAAATCATGCAGTCAAAATAATGCATCCGAATTAACGGAATATCTTGAAACTAGCCCGTTTGATGTCGATATGGACGAAAGACTAGTTTTGATATTTTGGCCTGGTGAAAAGCAAGTGAACACAGATTTCTCACGCTTTTCGCCATAACTCATGATTTACTAATGATTCCAGTGTCTTTGGTTGCATTGGAAACAACTTTTAATGCAGGTGGGCACGTGATTGATGATTATAGGACGAACTTAGCTCCCGATACGGTGGTGACTTACATATGCCTTCGAGACTATTTCTTAGCAGAAAATCGAAAGCAGGAGTTGATAGAACAATATGACATTGAAGAAGAATTTGGAAGAATAAAAATTTAGTTGTAATTTGTATTTTTAAAAATGTAATTTAATTGTAATTTATAGAGTTTTATTTCAAAATCAATAATAAGATTATTATTCACTTTATTTCAACATTTTACGCTCATTTGAATACGAGAAAAAGATTAAAAATTTTAAAAAATATAGGAAAACAGGTGGGCCGCTTGATAGGCCAGCACGGCATGGCACGGCATGTCCTAAACCGTGCCACGAGCCCGCCCTAATGAAAATCAGGCACGACAAGGTTGAGGTCATGAGTTGTGCTAGGCACAGCCGTGACTGGGCTGAGCCTAACACTCGCGGCCCATTTTACATCCCTAACCCACGTGTCACATATGTATAGCCATCAAGACCTAAAGTTGTGGGACAGGTCATACCGATCAAAGCAATTCTAAGCATCAAATTAGTATTTATCAAATGGACGGTCCAAAGTTTTGGTACAGATCTTACCGATCAAAACAATTCTAACCATCCAATTAGTGTTTATGAAATGGACGGTCCAAAGTTGTGGGATAGATTGTGGATGCTCCATAGCTCGAAAATCATACCAATCAAAGCAATCCTAACCATCCACTTAGTGTTTGTCAGATGGACGGTCCAAAGTTGTGGGACAGATTGTGGATGGAGCATATCTCAAAAATCATACCGATCAAAGCAATCATAACCATTCATTTAGTGTTTATCAAATGGATGGTACAATGTTGTGTAACATATTTTGGATGGAGCATAGCTCGAAAATCACACCGATCAAAGAAACCCTAAACATCCAATTAGTGTCTATCAAATGGACGGTAAAAAAGTAAAATAGTGAGTTGTCCATATATTGAATGGGCAACTTCTCAGTGCGATTTTTGGGTTATGCTCCATCCACCATTGGGTCAGCGATTTGGGTGGTCAGGATTGCAGTACCGTACGCCCATCCATGTATATCTCATATGGGTCACGACCATGATTGAAAGTGGTTGAACTTTGTCATTTGAGTCTAGCCACCCCTCGTGGAGTGGCCATTTTTTCTCCCAAGAAATTTCCAAGTACTTTGAGACACCACCACTCAAGTCAATGTGCCATATGGCCTAAGGGATTTCCTAGAACTTTCTAGATGTAGCGAACGATGGTACTTTTCTGCGCCAGTCTAAGATCATGCGTCGATCATGCTTACGTGTGCACTTGCGTGTGGAGGCTCGGCATTATTGTGCGACCCCCAGATCATGCACCATACAAATGCGGCTTGTATCTGACGATCTGAACCATCCATTCTGTGGACTCTGCCACTGGTTGGCCACTAATGAAAGCTGTTCGTGTTCGGCTATCCTGACCATCTGATAAACGAACATTTTCTCACTTGTGGGCTAGAGTTTGCTATTGTTTTTCACCGTACATTTTTATGTGAATCAATGAAGAGTTAAGGATTGGATCCAAGAAGTGAGATTTTTGGATTATGGGCCACTCAAAATTTGAACCATCAGATGAACGATTCCCATCCAGTTCTTGTTTGTCATGTGCAGCAATGCCTGAAAGCATTAGGGTTGAAAGTCGGGCGGGTTCAACCCGTACCGACCCGTGATCAACCCGCCATTGGGTTGGGCTTGGGCAAGAATTATCGAACCCGATTTCAGAGCTTTTGTTATGAAAACTTCAACCCAACAAAGTTTGGGTCAGGCTTGGGTTGAGATCTTAGGTTGCTCGAACCTGAACTCGATCTATATACAAGTTACTTACAATTTTATTACACTTAGTTAAACTTATTAGCTTATATTACTTTAGTAAGTAAATTTATATTGTTTGAAATTTGGTAAGCTTAAATGTTAAAGCATTAGCTATCCCCTATTTTAGTTTATTTGTTTAGAAAAATTGAAGTTATTTACAATAAATAAATACATGTATAATTAATAAAGTCATAAGTACAAAAATTAAAATGTGTATTAGAATATAATAGGATAATTTAATAACGAAAATATTAGCATGTATCAACCTAACCAACCTAATCAACCTGACAGAGCCCACTTGGGTTGGGCTTGGGTTGAAAATTCCCAACCCGAGGTTAGGTTGAGTTGGGTTGAGTTAGGCCTGAGGTAGAGGGACCAACCCACCGGACTTTCAGCCCCAGAAAGCATGCATGGTACCTCTCATGCGTGAAGAGGCGTGGGGCGCAGATGGGATGCTATCCGCCGGAAGCGGATTGGCTTGTGCACCCTTACAACAGGAGGTTGCTGGTGTAGTGACAGTCATTAAGTTTTATGGGTCCTACCATGAGTTACTAGTTATATCCAAACCATCCGTCCATGTTTTGGGATCATCTTAAGGCTTGAACCAAAAACTAAGACAGATCCAAGTATCCAATGGACCACAATGCAGAAAGCGGTGAGAGATTGAACGTATACCATTGAAACCTTCTTGAAGGTCCTGGAAGTTTTGGATCAGTCTCATATTTATTTTTACTTTTCATCCATGTTCGTGTGACCTTATGAAAAGTTTGGATGGCAAATAAACATCATGGTGAACCTTGGGTATGTTTTAATGGTGAGAATAATTATCCCCACTGCCTTTAGTAGTGTGGTCCACTTGAGTCTTGGATATGACACATTTTAGTTATCATGCACTAAAATGATCTCTTAAAATCGATGGACGGTTTGGATATACTAAATACATCATCCTGGGGTTCACAGAGCCTTAATCTTACTTGAACCATTCGTACAGTCATGGTGCTCGAGGAGTACCTAATCCGCCCCCCTCGAGGACTACACACTCGCTCTGTGTCTGCCATGTCCGTACACCTGCAACGTAGGGTGCACCAGCCAATCCGCCCGCCTTGATGTGGTCCTACAGCAACTGTCTTCATCTAATGACCGAGCGCGACTTGCTGCTACTCCGAACCAGCGATGTGGGTGCGGCCCTGACCGTGGGGTCCACATGGATATATGTAATGTATATCCACGCCGCCCAATCGTTTTTCAGCTCATTTTTGGACATGATCCAAAAAATGAAGCGGATACAAGTTTTAGGTGGACCACACCACGGATAACGGCAGTTATTGATCATTAAAAACATTTTGTGGGCCAAAATTTTGGATCAAGATGATACTTTTTTATTTTTTCATCTATGTCTGTTTGACCTTAGCAACAGGTTGGATGGTAAAAAAAAAAAAAAAAAACGGGTGGAATCTAGGAAGTTTTTAATGGTGGACTTTCAACGACCACTGTTTCCTGTGGTGTGGTCCACCTGAAACTTGTATCTACTTCATTTTTTGGAATCATGCCCTAAATTGATATGGAAAAAAGGGATGGGCGGCGTGGATATATAATACATTCATCAAGGTGGGCCCCACGGTCAGGGCCGCACCCACATAGCTGGTTCCAGGGTCGCAGCCAAGTCGCCCTCAATGACCATGGCTAAAGATGAGGTCAAGAAGACCTGCCCAACGAAAAAGGACTCAAGTCAGCTGAACGTCGGGCCCACTTAGGGGGTGAAAGAGGTTTGATTGAATATATTCCAAGGTATTATAATAAGATCCTTGGACTCTAGCCGTTGGATTTAGGCCTTTTTCAATGACGCACATTTTCCTTGATAGATCTATCGTTACGTGGGGATGCCAAAAAGAAAAAAAGAAAAAAAACTCTCAGATTGAGTGTTTCAGACCATTGATCATACAAAGGCTACGTGACCATTCATGTTGAAAACAGAAGAGCCAAAGTATCAAAGGGTTGAAATAACTCAATTCAGAGCTTTGATGTATTGTTTTTCCACCGTAGAAAGCGATGCTTGTCACATAAGCGGTTTGGCTCATTGGAAAATAACTCAAATTCAAAGGTTAAAGTCTCGACGTATCGTATTTCAGTACATCGCATTGTATTGGAACAAACGTATGAAGCGAAGACTCCACAGTCAACCCGGAAATGCGATAACTACACGCAATCAGAGCCTACTCTCCACAAAACATGCCAACTTGTCATAGTCGCACAAGATCTAAGCGTTCAGATAGTGTATTCGTACTGCATGTATTTGTTTGATCAAAATTTAGATTGATCAGATCATTGGATGGACCATTCATTCTATAGCAACAAAAATGGATGGTTAAAATCACTAAATAAAGGTCCAAAAGGTGACCAAAGTAGTCCCTTTTTTTTCCACGATACATACATGCGAGTATCATGACATCGGTCGACTCAAAAAATAGAGGAGACCGACGCTATTTAGCCGAATCCTACTATAGGGAGGGGAGTTGCCCTTGGCCAACAGGCACAGGATAAGAGCAGGACCACGTGTAAGGTCTCAAAGCACACACGTGGCACAAATAGTGCATCTATGAAATTTCCGTGCGTGGTCGTTTTCACCCAAGTAGACTGATATTTCGTGCTAGGTTCCTTAGTTTAAAAAAAAAAAAAAAGAGCATTCAAAATTAGTGTAGCATAGAGATGTCCTCATAAATGCTTCAAGACTATGACCCAACGCGCCTTTAAATTTCTAAAAATCTGACTGAATTCTTTGTATAATAAATATCCTACTCTTATCTTAATCATATCTTAATCATGATTAGAAAGCTGAGGCCTGCCTCCAAAATGCCTCCATTGCTGAGTCTCATTACTAAAATTGGTACAACTCAGGCTATTTCAGTCTGTTGACTCATTTCGTTGCCCATCTAGACTCAGAAAGTGCCTCCATTGCTGAGTCTCATTACTAAAATTGGTACAACTCGGGCTATTTCTGTCTGTTGACTCATTTCGTTGCCCATCTAGACTTAGACAATATTTAAAACCATTTTCTTAAAATAAAATCATTGTAAATAATAAAAATAGCACCTGAGTCTCGTGACTAAAAATGGTACAACCCGCCCAATTTCAGTCTGTTGACTTGTTTCATTGCTCATCAAGACTTGGACAATATTTAACTCTATTTTTTTAAAAACAAAATAATCAATTTTTTGTAAAAAATAAAAATGGTGTTGATATTTCTCCCCATCACAACTACTTGGACGATACTTAAAATCATTTTCTTAAAGCAAAATAAAAACTATGTTGTAAAGAATAAAAATGATCTGATATCTCTCTTCATTGTAACTGCTCAGATGATATTTAAAAAGCTTTGTTGTAAAGAATAAAAATGGTCTTGACGTCTCTCCCCATCGCAACTGCTTGGACGATATTTAAAACCATTTTCTTAAAACAAAATAAAAGCCTATTGTAGAGAATAAAAATGATCTCGATATCTCTCCTCATCGCAACTGCCCGGATGATATTTAAAACCATTTTCTTAAAACAAAATAAAAAGTACATTGTAAAGAGCAAAAATGGTCCCGACATCTCTCCCCATCGCAACTGCTCGGACGATATTTAAAAAATGAGGCGGGTTCTAATACAAAGAAGCTTAAGAATTATGATAACTACATTCTAGGGGATATTTGTGTCTTTTTCCCAAAAAGACGTACAACGTACCCACAACAAAATATACATCCTACTTGCAGTTGAAATTGCCCTTTACCATTACGATTATTACAACTCTACCCTCAAATTCTTAAAATGCCTATATAAGCGTGTGAAATGGGGCCCAACATCATGAATTTCACTGATCAACACCGTCCATCGGTTTTTTTTGTATTATTATTATTTATCATAGAAAAGATGAGGTAGAGATTAGTAGTATTTTCGCCCCAACGGTGGATTAATTTTGGACCCTTAACCAAAATGATACGAAATCATTTTTGGTGTGGTCCACTTGTTCATGGGATCTTTTCAATTTTTTTACACATGTTTTATTTTAACCTGTTGAATTGTTTGGATGGAACATATCATATAAAAAAGAACTGCGGGCCATACGTGACTTCAAACCGACCACCTGCCAATTTATGAATTTGTTTCGGTGTGAATTGGGTGACAACATTTCAGGTGTGATGCTAACCGTCTGTGACCTTGCATGAGATACTTTTTTTGTAAATTGAAACCTCCCATAGCATTTTCCATCTGTCTTATGGATCTAATTCCAAATATTACATAATTCTAAATATCAGGTAGACCACACCATTGGTAAGAGTCGTTAATGAGAATTGCATGATTAATGTGACACAATCATCATAGGGCCCACAATCATGATCTCTATAGATCAAAGTGGTTCAAATTATTTACTGTGTCCTTTATTGTCACGAGAGGGAAAATAACTTTGAAACAAGCAATATTTTGTTTCCAACTATCGATTAATTTTGGACCTTTAAGAAAAATGATACGAAATGACGAATCTGTGGTCCACTTGTTAATAGGATAGTTCCAAATTGTTTAAGAATGCCTTATTTTAATTCGTTGAATTGATTGGACGGAAGAGATCACATAAAAAAAATTTGTGGGCCATACATGGCTTCAAGTTGGCCACCTGCTAGTTTTTTTTATTTAGTTTCGATGTTAATTTAGTAACACCATTTTGTGTGGGATGCTAACCGTCTGTGGTCCTCCATGATCTATAGTTCGTAAATCAAAATCGCCAATCTATTTTTTCATCACTTTTATGTATAGAATCCCACATATTAGATAATTCTAAATATTAGGTGGACCACATCATTGGTAAGAGTCGTTAACGACAATTGGACAGTTACCGTGACATAATTTTTATAGGGCTTACAATCATGATCTACATAGATCAAAGTCATCCAAATTATTTACCGTGTTCTTTTTGTTCAAGGGAGGGAAAGTGACTTTGAAACAAGCAGTATTTTGTTTCCAACTGTCGACTAATTTTGGACCCTTAAGCAAAATGAAACGAAAAGACGAATATGTGGTTCACCTGTTAATGAGATAGTTCTAATTTTTTTTAAGAATGTCTTATTTCAACCTGTTGAATTGATTGGACGGAAGAGATCACATAAAAAAAAATTATCGGCCATACATGGCTTTAAATCGGCCACCTGCTAGTTTTTTTTATTAGTTTCTCATTTTAATGTTTTACCAAGCATGCTTATTTTAAATAAGAGTTTATTTTTAGAGATTTTACCAAACAAGCTTATTTAAAACAAGAGCTAGAACAATAAGAGCTTATTGAAGAAGCTCTTATTCAAAAAGCTCTCATTGAATTAGAGTAGAGATGCCAAACGCCCCTTAAAAATGGCCTCAATATCTCTTACTGCCACAACAACGCACTTACATCTCTTCATGAATAATTAGTGTCATTCTATTCTGGCAAATGCATAAATTAAATGCCACCAATTTTCAAACACTCCTGTCAGACATTTTTCAGCCGGCTTGAGGTAGAGGATCTACTCCTAGGTAAAGGTGTATTTGGTTCAAGTTGGCCCGATGTTCATTGAACTTGACAGCCAGTGGGTTTGAATCCAAAATTTAGATCCATGAAATGGGTTTGGTCCAAAAGTTGGACCCAAATTATCAAATGGGTTAGGTATGGGTCTTGTCAAATCAACCTGGACCAAGCTTCATTGGATGGTCAAGTTGATGTCAGCACTGAGCGAAGATTACCTCGTTTCAACGCTGAGGTCTTGGTATCGATTCCCAAGTGGGGGTGGCTAACATTGCGATGTGACTAACGGTGGAGAGGTGGGTGTACTAACAATGGGGTGTATGTACTAACCCAAAAAAAAAAAAAAAAAAAGGTTGATGTAAGGTCTTGATACACCCATATCTAGGCTAGGCCCTGGGTCCTGTTGCGTCCATGTAACACATTTCATTTCTCAAACTTTGACTTGTTGGGGTTTGGGTACATGCTAGGTATTCATCATGAGTTCCCAAATCAAAGGTTTAGGTTATTAAAACATGACCCTAAGCCAATAGACAAATTCGGTGTCCTATGACAAGATTTTCAACATTTAGAAACATTGTAACAAATCTACTAATTCATCTTTTTAAAAAACTGAAATGTCCTAATTGACTTGTTACAGTATTTTCTAATTCATTCTTTTTAAAACTAAAATGTTATAGCGTAGAAGCTAGAGTCTTTCGGAATACACATACACATATACAACCTCTAAGCCATATGCCATCACATCTGAAAGTATGGCTTGCATGTTTGAATTCAATCCATCCATCCAGTGGACACAATATCATTCAATGCTTTGGAACAAAAATAAGGTCAATCTAATCACTAGTGGAGCTGCATCGTTCAACGTGTTCAATGTTTTGGAACAAAAGTAAAGTCGGCCTAATTGCTATCGGGGTTCCGTCGTTCAATGTTCTAGAACAAAAGTAAGGTCGGTCTAATCACTACTGGGGCCACATTCCATATTCTGGAACAAAAATAAGGTCACTCTAATTGCCAGTGGAGTCACGTACTCCGTAAAGTAATCAATGGATACAAAAACCACATGGTTGGTCTATCCAACGGGTGGACTAGCTTGATTTGAGGCTATTGGATATGATGAGGCCCGTGTGATTAACAACACGGACCCTCATTTAGATGTGCTGGGTTGGGCCATGCCTATCACATTTGTTGTGTAGATGCATTGGATTGTGCACAATTTGGGAGTAGAGTAGCACACTTTGTCGGTCCAATCGATAGAGTGCAGGGTTTCTTGGATAGGTCTAGAGCAGGATGTCGGTCGACTGAAGGTCTATCGTCCAATCTGTCGTTGGTCCAATCGATAGTTACGGATGGTTTGACTGACGGACATTGTAATTACATGGTTTTGCATAAGTCAGGGTATTTAAGTCCTATTTTGATTAGGGCTTAATGGAGACGAGGGTTTTCTCTCAATTACGAGTATTTTCTCTTAAGGGGCAAGGGTTTTGCAAGGTGAGAGAATTTTATGCACTTGTAAGGACTTAGGAATGAATTTTCTCAAGGGCTAGGGTTTTCCTAAAAGTGTGCATTGCAAGGGGAGATTGGGTGCTTCTGTAGTCGGAGAAGGTGAGTGGTGTAACTTTAAGGTTCTAATCTCTAGTGGAGCTACATCGTTCAATGTTTTGGAACAAAAATAAAGTCAATCTAATTGCTACTGGGACCACATCGTTCAGTGTTCTAGAACAAAAATAAGGTTGGTCTACTCGCTAGTGGGGCCACATTGTTCAATGTTCTGGAACAAAAATACGGTCAGTCTAATCGCTAGTAAAACCAGATAGTACATTGTAGACACCCCACCTTCGGTTACACTGTTGGTAGATATAGCTGGATGAATGGAGGACCATACCCCCAAATCCCAAGTCCAAACTCAGCCAAACTCACCCTTGTAAGCCCCAATCCATAGCCCAACTCAAGCCTGAACCCAGTCAACCCACCCCTAAACATCAACCTGAAAAACCCCCCATAAGAAAAGCCAGTCAAAAAATTCTAAAAAAGTCAAACTCACCGAGCCAACCCGCTGAGTCAACCCGCTGAGTTAACCCGTTGAGTCAACCCGCTGAGTCAACCCATCGAGTCAAAACACCGAGTCAACCCGTCGAGTCAACCCGTCGAGTCAAACCACCGAGTCGACCCGCTGAGTCAACTCACTGAGTCGACCAGCGAGTCCAACAGCAGCCCCGAGGGAACGGCCGTACTCGCTGGAAACCGAGGAGCGGCCGTACGGGCGGCCCATGGCAGGCCGCCCGGACAAAATTACGCAATCTGCCACTCTCTGCTGCTATAAATACCCCCCTCCCCTTCTCATTTCAACAGACCACTCAGCCAGAGAGAGCCCGTCCGTCTGAGTCATCCTTCTCCACCCTTAGCCCATTTGTCCACCAAGGAGAGCCCGAGTGAGGAGAGCCTAGCCCTGGTCCAGCCCAGCCTGACCACTGGTCCAAGCCTCCCAGGCCACCCAAGTCTTGATCCAGCCACTCGAAGCCAACCCTTGCGACACCTCCGTCCATCCAGCTACTCTTTTTCCAGTATCATCTCATTTGCATCTAGCATAAGTGCAACATTTACTTTCCTTCCAACCCCCCTGCTTCACTACAAGCACCTTGATTACTCAAGCACACTTGCATGCATATCTTATATAAAGCACCTGTCAGTTCGAGCATATGCTCTGGGCTTGCCTGTTAGTGGAACCTGTCCCATCAGAAACTCTTACTGTTCAGACCTGCATTCATGTACATATCACTACAAACACCTTGATCATTCAATACACACATGCATTCCGTCTACATAAGCACCTATCAGTTCGAGCGTATGCTCTGGGCTTGCCCGTGTTAGCGGAACCTGCCCATCAGAAACTCTTACTGTTCAGACCTGCATTCATGCATCATGTCATCCTATGAGAATATACGAGGATTAAATACAGACTTTCAAGTGTTAGTTCAATTCTGTGAAGTAGAGACCGTACTTCGGTACGGGCAGTGTGTGGGGTGCTTAACCTCTTCCCACCCTGTAACCGTGATCCCTTACCTCGAATCTCTGGCCGCAGATCAATAGGAGTCATTTTAGAGGAAGGAATCTTCGGATCCCCTTCTCTAACGTTTCTACGGGGTCTAGCCGACTGTAGATTCGAAAGTAACTGGCTAGTGGCGACTCTGGTCTTATATAAACTCATTTAAACATATCCAGCTTAACACGACAACCAAACAAAGCCCTCGAGAACGAGGCAAGCCAGTGGCACAAACGGCGATTTCGCACTCACGCATCTCTTCTTCTTCTTCTTCCGAAAGGAAAGGGAGAACGACGTCGTGTGGAAGCGCGGGGAAAATCGGCGAGGGTCCACAGAATGGCGACTCCACTGGGGAATAGCTAGTCCCATTAGTTGTGATCCAACTTGAAAACAGAATCCTTCCCGTACTTGAAAGTCATTAATCCTCATACAATCTCATCTGCATAGCATTCTACCCAAACCCAAACAAAAAAAAATAGAAAATTCCAAAACCAAAAAAAAAATAGAAAATCCCAAAACCCAAAAAGAGTAGAGTACAGTCCTCACCATTGCGCCTCCTCGGGCTCAACGTACGCGGAGACAACTTCCCTTCCGCAGCATAATCCGCACTCGGGCTCAGCAAGCCATGTCCTACCACGAAGAAGAAACTCATCTCTTCCCTGCTCTTAAGATGACCGAAGCGCAACCTCAAGCGCAACAGCCCATCGATAATACGCCAATCATACAAGAATTGGCACAAGGAATGAGAGCAATGCAAGAAATGCTCTTGCAATTCATGCAAGCACAAGCCACCGCAGCAGCCAACAATCAGGTTGGCCCAGTTCAGCAATCTTAGCAGCCATGCCGGGTCCCTCCGGCCTCTAGTTCAAATCAAGCACAACCATCGGAGTCTGCCCAAGACTACCGACAGCAGCCGTCTCAGCCCTTCGCTATGGGGCATCCTCCTCAATACCTTCCTGTGACGACAGGGCCATCTCAGAGCACTCCCGTCGCAGGGACTTCCAGTCGGCTTCCAGTCAATCTTGCAAACAACAGTCTCAGTAGATCTCAGCATGTCCCCGCCGATGGGACACCTTTTCAATTTCAACACATCCCTGCCGATGGGATTTCAATTCAATTTCCAGCAACAGGGACAGCACTGGCGAATGCCCACAATGGGGGTCAGTGTCAAGCCCACATCAATTAGCGGACAGTGGCGGATACCCAACAAGGGGGTCACTTCCCAGCATCTCAGCCTCCTGCAAACAGGAGCACTTTTCAATTCCAGCACATCCTCGCCGACGGGATTCCAGTTAATTTTAAGCAATCTTCAATTCAGCAAAATCCAGTTAATTTCTAGCAATCTTCAATTCAGCAATCTCCAGTTAATTTCCAGCAAGTTCCAGTTCAACCTTCAGTACAGTCTCCAATTCAGTTACAATCCTCTCAAGCACAAGTTCATCAGAATCCAGTTCAGTCATCAAATCAATTTCAGCAACCCGCGGTTGCTTTTCAGCAAACCCATAGGGTCGAAGACATCGACCACTATGCCGAAGAAGAATGTGCCTTACTCCAAGAGGCACCAGTCGCTCAAATAGATCATTCAGGACTGGATGAGTTGCGGGAGCAGTTCCAGATCTTGCAAAATCAGCTTCAACGACAACAAGAATCGATCTACCTTCGACCAAGTTCAGAGACTTGTGTCCTTTCCCAGATGCTCAAGTAACTCAAAACTTGGAGGTACCAAAATTCAAAAGATACGATGGCAGCGGTTGTCCCACAGTATATCTCAAGGCCTTCTGTGGAGAGCTGAGTGCAATCTCAGGAAATGAAGGGGCCCTCATTTGCTTGTTCCAAAAATCCCTGAAAGGCGATGCCCTAGATTGGTACACCTCATTGGACTGCCACCGCATCAGGACGTGGGAGCAGCTTTCCCAGGCTTTCGTTGACAGATTCCCATACAATCTCAACATGGCACCCAGAAGAGCCGACCTCGCAGCTCTCAGGCAAAGGAGTGATGAAACACTATCTACCTACGTGGGACGTTGGCGAGCTATGGCAGCTCGAATGCGAACACCTATCGACGACGAAGAACAAATTTCCATGATTGTTCATTCAACATATCCTGGCATATATGGATATCTCATCTCGTATCCATATGTGAATTTCTCACAGTTGATCCGTGCTGGAGAGGAAGTCGAAGCAGGAATCCGTGCCGGGACGATCTCCCCATGGCCTCATCAAACCACTCCAGTCAAGAGGAACAGAGTGGAAGGAAGACCTATCGGGCACGGGAATGGAAACCGTAGTGGTTCTCCTCCTCGCCAAACGGAGGTAAACAATATCAACACCACTGCTCAAGGGAATCAACGTGCTCCCCCACAAGGACGTCAACAGTATCAGCAGAATCAAGTTCAGCATCAGCCTCAGCGATATCAGCCACAACTGAATCCTCAGCCACAGCCACCTCGACAACAGCAGCAGTTCAGGGGAAACGGCCAATACTCATACCAGAACAGGCAAAATTACAGGGAGTTCAGGAAGTTCACTCCACTCAGTCAACCACTTAGTCAAATCATGACTACGCTGGTACAAAAACAATTACTCACTCTGATGACACCTAGGCCTCCGCCTCATCCTCTGCCTCCAAATTACCGAGAAAATGAGTACTGTGCCTACCAATCAAGGACGTGGCCACGCCACTGATCGATGCTATATCTTTGAAAAATGCCATAACAAGACCTGATTGATGACCCCGCAAGATCGTCATCTCGGTCCCTGGAACTTCTCCAGCAGCTTCCACCAACATCCTTCAGAATCCTCTGCCTCAGCATCCAACGAACGCCAGTTCGTCTCGTGGCCCTGCCGTCAATAGTATAGAAGAAGGGGACCATATCGATCGCTTCTTCTCCCCTATTCAGTCCATTCATGCCTACACCTATGAGCCAACAAATCCTCCTCCAGTCTTGCAAGGGGCAGGTCCCTTTCTTCCTTCAATCTCCGAGCCAGTAGTACTCGAAGGAGCACCTCCATATGATATACCAGTTATTCAAGGGGCACCTGTTAGAACTAGAAAATGAATGCGATTACACTTTCTTGAAATGTCGTGTTTTGTTGCTCTGGGGTTCTGAATATAGAAACATTCGTAGACAATCACAAGCATTCACGCAATACACAAGAGAAGAGATATCGCAAGGCGAATTTTATTCCAGAGATTCTGAGATCTTGTACATTCCAGGCCGTGATCTGGCACGAACCCTTAATTACATCGAATGATCGATGACCCTTGATTAAAAGGCAAAAGACTAGTCAGCGGGGACTATGGTCTCAGAGTTCATGGTCGTGGAGACCTGTGTTTTGGTGGTCGCGGAGACCTGTGTTTTGGTGGTCGCGGAGACCTGTATTTTGTATGGTCACGGAGACCTGTGTTTGTATGGTCGCGGAGACCTGTGTTTGTTATAGACTGATCCACCTTTGTACGAGTCGGATGTCTATGTCCCATGTTTTGACCGGAGATCCGGGCTGAGACTGTCAGGGTTTATGGCTGAGATGGACGACTCTGGGCCCGCGCCTGTCAATGTAGGGACAGGTGACCTCGGGAAGTCCATTCTACAGTTGCGTGTACCTGCGCAGCTCAACCAGCGGATGCCGTTTGGATGGGTAGGGCATCGACTGTTCTTGGAATATCAGTTTTTAACAGATTGTGTGTGATAGTTTAGAACTCTCCTGGCGTAGGTTTATCGTGTTAACCATAGTCCCCTTTGCTTAGTCCAGACCTGGATTCGGGTCATATTATGATAGTACACGTAATGATGATGCATCAGTATGATTCTGGACGCCGGCGGCCTCTTTTCGAGAGAATCGTTCCATTCAGCTCGTTGGGTCGGATCGGACTCCGAAGGCTAGCGTTTTGCTCATTGGGTAGCCCGGATGGGTCGTCTGACTGCTCCGTTGCGTCCGGAACGCTCGAAATACCCAAAATAGGCTCAAACGGGGCTTAAAAATGTTATAAAATGAGGATTTAAAGGTGCTTGAATGAATGTGCAAAGTGCTGATTTTTGCGATCCGCTGGCCTGATTTTATTGACGCGCTGGGGCCAGTGCGTCCTTAAATGATTTTTATGATGCGCCGGGTAATTTTATGACGCGCTGGAGCCAGTGCGTCCTTAAAACCAATTTTTGATCCGCTAGGATATTTTGCGACGCGCTGGGGCCAATGCGTCCTAAAATTGTAATTTCCTGATGCGCTGAGCTATTTTGCGACGCGCTGGGGCCAGTGCGTCCTTAAATGTAATTCCCTGATGCGCTGAGCTATTTTGCGACGCGCTGGGGCCAGTGCGTCCTTAAAACAGCTTTGACTCTAAAACTTGCATTTTTCTAATCCGCTGGCCTATTTTATGACGCGCTGGAGCCAGTGCGTCCTTAAAATGCCCCAATCGATGGTTTGTGTAATCCATCAAGGACTTTCCTGATGCGCTGGGTCACTTTTGTGATGCGCTGGGACTGGCGCATCGAAAAAAGATGACTTGGTCATTTCTCCAGACCTGGTATGATCGGAGGTGCGATTTCCGGCGAGGGGTTCCGGCGGTCGGAGAAGGATTCCGGCGATCGGAAAAGGTTTTCCGGCGACGAGGTCCTCTCTCTTTCTTGCTGAATCATGCAAATGAGGTGGTTGGCGGGGTATTTATAGGTATCGTCGCCCAATAAGCGGTCGACACGTGTAGCGCGTCGAGAAAATGAGTCGGCGCGTCGATAAATGCGCTCGGCGCGTCGCGAAATGATTGGAGTCCAGAAGTTGGTTTGCAGGACGCGCCAGCTGCCAGCGCATCCTGAAATTAACTGATTTTTTGGATGCGCTGGGTGAATTTTTGGATGCGCTAGGGCCAGTGCGTCCATAAATTCATTTTTTGGATGCGCTGGAGGCAGTGCGCCCTGAAATTCATTTTTTGGATGCGCTGGAGGCAGTGCGCCCTGAAATTCATTTTTTGGATGCGCTGGGCGCAGTGCGTCCATTAATTGATTTTTTGGATGCGCTGGACGTACTCGTGTCCTACAAACTTGGGTTTTGCAAATTGGGGGATTTGCGGGGTCCGCATCGCGGTGAATGCCGATGCACTGCTCCTATTTCTTCATAATTGAGGTATCCTCCCAATTTTGGACAGTTTTGGTCACGGTGACCGGTGGGGTCCATCACTAGCCCAATTTCTCATTTTTTTGGTTAAGTCTGATATGTGTTGCGATTTTTGCCGAGATTTCTGATGCACTGCCCCTAAATCCAGTGATGGGGCAGATTGTACACTTGTGATCCCTGTTTTAAGTATCCTGACTTTTGGGACCCCAACAGATGCCCCTCCGATGCGATGGGATGGACATCGATTGTCCATTGCATCGCGTCGGATTTTTGGGTCCCACTATAAATAAAAGGGTCTGGGTCATTTTCGTCATTTCACTCATTTCAGCGACCAGAGCTCTCTGCCAGCGCGTACAGAAAATCGGCAGCGTGTCGATTAATTATCGCCAGCGTGTCGATTAATTATCGCCAGCGTGTCGATTAATTGCCTCGCGGGTGCAAAAAAATCTGGTTAGTGACTTTTTCGACGCGCTACCCTCAGTGCGTCCTGAAATGGGGACTTAGTGGTTTTCCAAATACTTGAACGCGCCATAGTCTCACGCGCAGATTAAGTGAGGTGCTGGGTCCAGCGCGTTGTATAATTACGGACTTTCTCATATATTGAACGCGCCAGACCCAGCGCGTAACCGCGTGTGTTTGAAGAAACCCATTTGATGGACGCACTAGGGGGGGGCACGCATGAAAATTTGAACTTAGTGAAATTTGACCTATTTATGTGATGCGCTAGGGCCATTGCGTATGTCTTTGGGGAATTTCGGATGCGCTAGGGCCGGCGTGTCCAAAAATGGTCTTTGACCAAGTTGGTCGTTTTCTCGATGCGCCGGGCCTAGTTTGTTAATTTTTTGGACTTTGTGAATTTTGTCCAATTTCGAGCGCGTCGAGCCCAACGCGTACCCACTCCTTGACTCATGGTTTTGTTCAATTCCTTAGTGTTCTAACTAAGCATGCTCACTATTAACCGCCATGCCCATGTCCCTGGTCCAACGAATCATTTTCTTTGCAACAGGGGTTGTAATTTCGAGGCGCACGGGGTCCACCTTCCCCTTTTGAGCTTTTACACATGTATGGTTATGGTTTTTAGGAAAATGCTGGCCCCCATACGCCTAAAATTCCTAAATCGTGTTGGACTAGGCGTGATATCCCTTTTAACTTAAGTTATAGAGTTTTGTGCATACCTGAGCGTGTTTTCTTCTGGTACTTGTACTCTGTCTAATGTTTTGTCGTATTTGCGCAGGTCTTCATGGCTGGTGGCGCTTCCGACGCTGGTCCTTCTGGTTTTAAACATAAGAGACATTCGACCGAGAAGGTGACACGGCCATCTGATCAGAACCCGCAGTGATTCCATTCTTCGAAAAAGTTCAACTTCTACGAGCGCATTTTAACACTTCCAAAGAACGTGCAACGGAAGATACTTTTGCGACAAAGCCCTTCCGACCCCTCCTGATGAGGGCACTCAAGAAGAATGGGATGCGTGGTACACTCCCCTGCGAGGTTTCCGAACTGACGAAGTTGTTGGGTCCGAGGAGGGTGAGGCTAGCCCGGTCGCACCCACCCCATCTGCCAAACGGGGTCGCCCGAAGACGACTGAAAAAAGTGCCAAGCAAGTCCATATGAAGAATCAGGCCAAGTCGAAGTCTGGTAAAATGAGGGTCGTCTGGTCGTCTGTTAAGTTAGCGGTATCGTCGCTTATGATCCGCAATCCGTATACGAAGCAGTACATCCAATTTCCCAAGAGCTTTCAGCGGTATCGCTCTCTCCCAAGCATCGAGCCTTCCGATGTATGCTGCGCCAACTCTTTCTATAGCGTCGACTCCTGGACGCCCATTTCAGAGACATTCCTCAACTGCGCAGTATCCAAGAACGGTACACTGCAGTCTATCCTTGGGGAGAAGGACATGATATTTTTGGAACCAAACCACGATCCTCACCTGCCATTTCCAACACACTACTACGAGACCTTGCGCCAAAGGTTTCGTCCTCTATCCGATGGAGAAATTTGGCCGACCGGGGGTTTCAGGACCCGAGGTCATTTAAGCCCTCACCCTGGTTATAAAGCTTGGGCCAATCGAATAATCGAGCAGCATGAAGAGACCTTGAAGCAAGTAGGTCTCCTTCGGGCCATTCAAGTGACGTCGAGCTACTTCTATCAAGAACCTTGCATCTATAAGGGGTTCTTGAATCACTGGAGCTCTATTACAAACTCTTTCCACCTGCCGTATGGAGAAATGAGTATATCGCTTTGGGACTTGTACCGGATAGCCGGTCTTCCCATCCGTGGCAGAATTTATGATGAATGGACGCCTAGTGACGAGGAGCTATCCAAGAAGAAGAAGGGCGTTGATGAGGGTTTCTATTCTGAAGCCTGCTACGAATTGTTTGCGGAGCTGCCGCAATTCCTAGGTTCCAGAGACAAAGTACCTTTTGAGGACTGGCTGGTTTACTTCAGTCATGGTCTGAAGTGAGTTTCTTTACTTGACTCGCACTCTTCACGTCCAGCTTCATCCTCTTCTTCCACTGATGGTTTTCTTCCTGTCTCAGCTTAAATTACGGACCGTATGATGAAGGTCGCAGGGACAAGTTGATTCTGGAGGCCAAGATGAAAAAGAAGTTCCCGCAGCCGAATAAGTTCTCTCCCACTTGCGAACTCGCTGGGTTCTTAGCCTACTGGCTGTGCTTGTGGCCCTCCCGGGCTCTAAGCAGGCAGATAGTGTGAGGGTCTCCTGCTTCGCCGTGGCAGGGAGTCTGGCTAATGGCCATCGTTATGCATTGGCCCCAGTAGTATTGTGCTCCATATATCGGGCTTTTGGTGGTGTCATCAGCAATAAGGGCTCGGCTTCCTTCGGATTAAATTCTTCTTACTGCGGGTGGCATTCCTTCTCGGGATGGCTCGGGGTCTATTTCCCGTGGGTCTACGGTATGGAGCTTAAGGACTTCATCTGGAGAGGATCGGTTCTGTTGCATACTTTTCAGAAGCGGAAGATGAACAGCAAAAACTTGGTGACTATCAAGGTAAAGATAGCTCGTCATGATGACGTCGACTTCTTCCCTTTCTCTGCGTCCAACAGTGAGGATCCAGAATTGCTCGATAATGATGAGAGTCTTAGTTCCTATCAGTGCTCATTCTTGGTGTCCGTCCGCCCGAGTTTACTGCCTTTGAGGGAGGGGGCTGAGTTCTGGAGAGAGCCGTACTACCCGAACCGATTCGCTCACCAATTCGGTTATGACCAGGGGGTACCAGAGACTCTTGAACCGGTGATGCGAGAGCAGCGAGCCTATGGCACATGACCGATTCACTGGAAGTGGATATGGTGTCAACTCTTGCTAACCGGGTCAGGCTGTTCCTTCATCGTCCCGGGTACAGAGTATACTCTCGGCGCTACATATGGGTGGATGAGGTGGTGGGCTCACCAATATACCTTAGTTTGGAACAATCGTCACGTGGCTGACCCAGTTTTCGTTTCTCCTCCTATCATCGACCCTGCTCCTGCTGACGGCCTGGGCTATGTATCAGAGCCACCACATCAACTGGCCACTCCTGGTGTGAAGAAATTCCTGACTTCTCTGAATGTGGTAATTGATCATGAAAAGCCTGAGCATACACTAGAAGGATGGGTTGCTTATGGGCAGAGGATCACGCTGCGAGAAGATCAAAGTTTTCCACTTGTGGGTCCCATGACGGAGGGGCAGAGAGAGGGTTACGATATCGGTGATGATGATGAAGGCGGCGATGATGACGGTGACGATGGGGGTGATGATGTTGGCGGTGCTGGTGACCACGACGAAGATGTTGGGGTGGCGATGATGGAGAAGGTGGCGGCGATGTTGAGGGTGGCGATGGCGGGGGTGGAGTTGCAGCAGGGACCCCATCGACTGGCGGTCGGGGAGGTCATAGTCAGAGCCCGGTTGGTCGGACGAGTCTATCCAGACGCTCTGCTCCCGGGGATAGTGATTCTGAACCGTCCCCTGAGCATTCTGGGCCTCGAGTGAAGACTGCCCCTCGTGTTCCTATCGCCGACGGAGAGAAGAAAATAAAGGACATGTGAAAGCTATACCGGGTAGAGAAAGCACGGAGTTGTCTCTCCAAACTTGCCGACGACATTCCGATCGATGATGCCAGTGGACCGAGGGAGGAAGAGGAGATGAGCTCACAGGTAAACCTCAGTGGGAATCTCCCCACGGAAGAGGGTGGAGATAATGAGCCGATATACTATAGATCTGTTCCCAAAGCAGACACAGAACCCATCCCTTATGGTCCTTGACAGTGGGCTACAAGCTGAAGATCCTCCTCTTACCGACCCTATCAGTGTTGTGGCTGTAATCAACCCTAGCCCTACCCCTGAGGCAGGCCCTGCTACTATTGCGGAAGAGGCAGCACCTCCTGCTCAAGAAACCATGCCCTCTGACGCTGTTAGTGCATCGGAGCCTGTCATGGAAGTAACTCCTGTTGTCGAATCGATTCCAGCCACCACTGCCCCTGAGATCATCGTACCTTCTTCTCCTGAATTGCCCGAACCAGCAACGGAGACTGTGACTGAATGTGTCCCAGCATCATCAACACCCATTGCTTCGACTGGTGCACCGGTCGATGAAGTTCCTGCTGGTATACTACTTTCCTTTATCACTTTGCTTGCTTCTCTTCTTTCTCTAGTGTGCTAATGTTTACCGTTTCTTTTACCAGCCACTGCCCCTGCCAGCGTCCCGGTTCCTGTAGTCTTGCCCGAGGCATTCCTCTCATCTCTCCGAGGCTTATCAAGGACTAAGGCGAATCTTCTCAAGAGCTTATATTGTCCGACATCGTCGATTCGCTTAGGAACGGAGATGAAGGGTCTATCTTGGACGAGGCACTGCAGGTGCTGGAGCTTACCGCCGCGTGGCTCGGGATTGACATTTCTTCGATAGTCAGCCATGTGTCACAATTCAAAGATGGGATGGCTCAAGTGAACGAGGCGAGGCATCTCAAGGTTGACCCTTCCGTCGAAGAAAACGCGGTCACTTGCGGTCCCTTCTTCCGGAACTTGAGTTACACGAGGCGAATGTGGCCGCAGTACAGAAGGATTGGCAGGCTGTAGATACTGAGCACCAAGAGGCCACCAGGCGTCTCGCGGAAATCGAAAATGAAATGGCCCGCTTACGAGCTGAACATTCTGTCATCCATCTTAAACTTTCGAAGTTCGGCGGTCAGAAGGCACGCCTATAGTCTTCTATCGACCAGCGTGAGGCGAAGTGTAACGCCGTGAGGGCACAAGTTACGGAGCTGAAGCGGTCTCTCCAAGACATTCCCAACCCTGCGCAAGTCTTAGCCGAGGCTGAAACAGTATAGAAGGTGATCGAAGAATCTGGAATCAACTTGTTAGATAAATGTTTGAAAACTTTAGACGTCTGAACTGTAACAATCTCTGTTCGTAACTCAAAATATGTTGTAATGGATATTATAATGATATGTATACTAGTCATGTGATTTTTGTTATGTTAGTCATAATCAAAGTGCTAAGTGAATCAAGAGATATGATAAATGGATTGAAAGAGGATAAGTACTTGGCAAGACTACTTTCCTTTTAACTTTCCTGATCTTCGTTTGCGTGTCATTACTTTGGTGAATATATAAGCTTGTTGTGCTTCATGTTTATCTTTAAGAATCCAGGAACGTATCTTTAAGTCTGGCATAACTTGACGACATAAGATTAAGTCTATACTCACGGCATGGAGATATATATCGGGACTTGATGAAGAAATCTCCTTGCTCTAGGAATCCATATCGAAGGCCAGCTAATCATAATCTTCAATTGCATGCTCTTATTGTAAAACAATTCATAAGAGAAAGTCGAAGATATTCTGATGCGAAATAAGATATAATAGAATGCCCGAACCATCTTTGTATGAAACCATATACCAAGCATACAAGGGAATAGCAGCATATACCAAGATTTGAATTTATAAAGATGCTTTGATGAACACTTCTCTACTTTAGGAATCCGTATTGAAGGTCGGTTGATCATAATCTTCAATTTGCATCCTCTCGTTGTGAAATCATTCATAAGGGAGAGCTGAAGACGTTTTGGCGCAAAATGATACACAGCAGAATGCCCTAACCATCTTCATATGAATTTATAAAGATACTTTGATGAACACTTCTCTGCTTTAGGAATCCGTATTGAAGGTCGGTTGATCATAATCTTCAATTGCATCCTCTCGTTGTGAAATCATTCATAAGGGAGAGCTGAAGATGTTTTGGCGCAAAATGATACACAGCAGAATGCCCTAACCATCTTCATATGAAGCTATATATATACAAATAAGAGATCATTAACTTTGAATTGCCCCATATAGAGTAAAAGAAGGCCATAACGATAGTAAGAAAACCCCTGATGGAGTAATGATATGAAAGTGTTGTATCTTATATAGGTCTTCTATATAATGAGCTTCTCTAGTCCGACTAAACCAATTTAAAATTCTGAAGATATGATTGCGGTCGATGATTATGAACTTCAGTCTTGGATTTAGAACTGTATTGGTTCAGTTTAGACCCGTAGCCTGGGGTATCTTAGAATTGTATTGGCTGGTTTATACCCGAAGCCTGGGGTATTTTTGAATTGTATTGGTTCAGTTTATCCTCGTAACCCGGAGGCTGTATGGTTCAGTTTATCCTCGTATCCTGGAGGCTGTGTGGTTCAGTTTATCCTCGTATCCTGGAGGCTGTAGCAATTGTGGTACTTATGAAAATCCTTTGGAGTTTGTCTTTTCATTTCCCTTCTGATTACGGTACCTGTTGTCAAGAAAAGCTACACTGACATTTCATATTTTATACATGCAATGGTACAACGTAATTGGATGCATAAATGTATAGAAAATGTAGTGCATGAATAAAATGGGTGCATGCATGAACCCGTGTACACCCCTGCCTCCCTTCTAGCTTTCTGCAATTGTTTGTAAGCGTTCATGATTTTTCGAGTTCGGGAGACAAAGTTCCGAGGTAGGTGTTTTCTTGAGTTGTGTCTGCCGAAGCCATTTCGGGCGGACTCTTCTTGAGTTCTTCGATTCTCAAGTTTATGATGCCTTGGTTTATCATCCTCTGAATCTTTCCTTTTAGGGTAAAACAGTTTTCAGTTTTGTGTCCCACAATTTGATGGTACTTACAATAGTTAGGGTCTCCTACGCATCCTATTTCATTTGGTCGAATGGGCTCTGGTAATTGCAGCTCTCCTTCTTTGATTAACTGTTCCATAATTGGGACCAAGTCATCCGCATCAAATGTGTGTGATCTGTTTGCCCCATTTCTTTCAATAATCGTTGCCTGTCGCTGGTCCTTAAATCCCTTGTCCTTGTCTTGAGCTTTTGATATCTTAGTTTCTATCCTGCATCCTAACCCTGGTTGCTTTCGACCCTTAAGGTTCTTTCTCTTATCAACGTTGGTCATCTCTCCCATTTCACATCTTGGTCTTTTTCCTTTGACTGTTTGAGATAACCTTTCCCTCGTCATCTGTGATGGCAGTGCGGTAGTATGCTCGAATGAGACATTTCTGGGCCGAACCTGTGACTCTACAACCATAGGTCTCTCAGCTGCCCCTTGCGATTCCTCCATTGATTGTTTAGTTAGCACAATGGTGCTTTGAACTGCCCCTTGCGCAACTAGTGCTGTTAGAATCTCCTTGATTTCTCTCATTTCCCTCGTCATGTCTTCTTGGGCTTGAGCTAGCTTATTAATCTGTTCTTGGATAGTTGATGATTCATCTTTCTGGTCACTTCGCTCTTCTTCCTCGACGACCTGGACCATTGCGATTTGTGCTAGTTGTGGTTTCTGCTCTACCATGACAACCTTTGTGATGGATGCCCCTGTTATTTCTTCGTCTGCCTTACGAGTTGTAATCTTAGGCTTCTTCTTGACAGCGCTAGGAATTCATCGGTTATAAAGATGAAACTTTGAGCTCTCTTTGTTGTCGTAGTCCTACCAGTTTTATTGACTCTGTTAGTCTGAATATACTGCTACTGTTTCTTGATCACATGGTGTGGCTCAACGACATTCTTCTTTTTGCATGAGGTCCTTATTACTGCTTTCTTTAATCCTTTCTTTTGCTCGCACTTGTGAACCAGCTGCCAGTCTGATTCAAGAACAACTGTCGCCGTTACAGCGAAGTGGGGGAAGCTAAATCTCCCTGTAGTGAGGAAGACGCATGAGTTGTGCCATCTCTCCTATCTTTGTTAGTATCTTGCTAATTCTGGGGTGTCAGAAAATTGTTAGAACAATTCATGAACGCGACCGGGAGCGTGAACCCATCGATCGCGGTGCATAAACTAACAGAAATAAGCAAGAAGGAGAAAAATACGTGTGGTTGTGGAGGTTCGTGGGTTTGAAAACCTTTTATTTACTGTCTATTGCCTTAAAGATGAAGGGAGGAACGTTCCCGTTGAGAGTCGCCAGTTTGACGCCCGAGGGGCGCCGAAACATTACGCCTCGCGGTAACTTTCTTATGCGTAGACTCGTGTTTGTAAGTAATTGATCTTAGAGTATTCCTATATTCAGATATAACCAGAGATCCTGGTATAGTTCGATCCCCAGCAGAGTCGCCAGTTTGTTAGAACTAGAGAATGAACATTCTCCGGAATGTGGTGTTTTGCTGATCTGGGGTTTTGAATATAGAAACATTCGTAGACAATCACAAGCATTCACGCAATACACAAGAGAAGAGATATCGCAAGGCGAATTTTATTCCAGAGATTCTGAGATCTTGTACATTCCAGGCCGTGATCTGGCACGAACCCTTAATTACATCGAATGATCGATGACCCTTGATTAAAAGGCAAAAGACTAGTCAGCAGGGACTATGGTCTCAGAGTTCATGGTCGTGGAGACCTGTGTTTTGGTGGTCGCGGAGACCTGTGTTTTGGTGGTCGCGGAGACCTGTATTTTGTATGGTCACGGAGACCTGTGTTTGTATGGTCGCGGAGACCTGTGTTTGTTATAGACTGATCCACCTTTGTACGAGTCGGATGTCTATGTCCCATGTTTTGACCGGAGATCCGGGCTGAGACTGTCAGGGTTTATGGCTGAGATGGACGACTCTGGGCCCGCGCCTGTCAATGTAGGGACAGGTGACCTCGGGAAGTCCATTCTACAGTTGTGTGTACCTGCGCAGCTCAACCAGCGGATGCCGTTTGGATGGGTAGGGCATCGACTGTTCTTGGAATATCAGTTTTTAACAGATTGTGTGTGATAGTTTAGAACTCTCCTGGCGTGGTTTATCGTGTTAACCATAGTCCCCTTTGCTTAGTCCAGACCTGGATTCGGGTCATATTATGATAGTACACGTAATGATGATGCATCAGTATGATTCTGGACGCCGGCGGCCTCTTTTCGAGAGAATCGTTCCATTCAGCTCGTTGGGTCGGATCGGACTCCGAAGGCTAGCGTTTTGCTCATTGGGTAGCCCGGATGGGTCGTCTGACTGCTCCGTTGCGTCCGGAACGCTCGAAATACCCAAAATAGGCTCAAACGGGGCTTAAAAATGTTATAAAATGAGGATTTAAAGGTGCTTGAATGAATGTGCAAAGTGCTGATTTTTGCGATCCGCTGGCCTGATTTTATTGACGCGCTGGGGCCAGTGCGTCCTTAAATGATTTTTATGATGCGCCGGGTAATTTTATGACGCGCTGGAGCCAGTGCGTCCTTAAAACCAATTTTTGATCCGCTAGGATATTTTGCGACGCGCTGGGGCCAATGCGTCCTAAAATTGTAATTTCCTGATGCGCTGAGCTATTTTGCGACGCGCTGGGGCCAGTGCGTCCTTAAATGTAATTCCCTGATGCGCTGAGCTATTTTGCGACGCGCTGGGGCCAGTGCGTCCTTAAAACAGCTTTGACTCTAAAACTTGCATTTTTCTAATCCGCTGGCCTATTTTATGACGCGCTGGAGCCAGTGCGTCCTTAAAATGCCCCAATCGATGGTTTGTGTAATCCATCAAGGACTTTCCTGATGCGCTGGGTCACTTTTGTGATGCGCTGGGACTGGCGCATCGAAAAAAGATGACTTGGTCATTTCTCCAGACCTGGTATGATCGGAGGTGCGATTTCCGGCGAGGGGTTCCGGCGGTCGGAGAAGGATTCCGGCGATCGGAAAAAGGTTTTCCGGCGACGAGGTCCTCTCTCTCTCTCTCGCTGAACGATGCAAATGAGGTGGTGGGCGGGGTATTTATAGGTATCGTCGTCCAATAAGCGGTCGACACGTGTAGCGCGTCGAGAAAATGAGTTGGCGCGTCGATAAATGTGCTCGGCGCGTCGCGAAATGATCGGAGCCCAGAAGTTGGTTTGCAAGACGCGCCAGCTGCCAGCGCATCCTGAAATTAATTGATTTTTGGATGCGCTGGGTGAATTTTTGGATGCGCTGGGGCCAGTGCGTCCATAAACTGAATTTTTGGATGCGCTGGGGCCAGTGCGTCCATAAATTGATTTTTTGGATGCGCTGGGCGCAGTGCGTCCATAAATTCATTTTTTTGGATGCGCTGGGCGCAGTGCGTCCATAAATTCATTTTTTGGATGCGCTGGGTGCAGTGCGTCCATTAATTGATTTTTTGGATGCGCTGGACGTACTCGTGTCCCACAGATTTGGGTTTTGCAAATTGGGGTGTTTGCGGGGTCCGCATCGCGGTGAATGCCGATGCACTGCTCCTATTTCTTCATAATTGAGGTATCCTCCCAATTTTGGACAGTTTTGGTCACGGTGACCGGTGGGGTCCATCACTAGCCCAATTTCTCATTTTTTTGGTTAAGTCTGATATGTGTTGCGATTTTTGCCGAGATTTCTGATGCACTGCCCCTAAATCCAGTGATGGGGCAGATTGTACACTTGTGATCCCTGTTTTAAGTATCCTGACTTTTGGGACCCCAACACCTGTCATCTTGAAAGGAGCCACTCCAGTTCAAGAACAATCCAATCCGCAATGGAGGGATTATACTCATCAGCAGCAAGAACCCATTGTATTGGAAGGAGCTCCTCCAGTTGAGCCAGTCATATCGTAAGGGGCAAATCCCGGAGGCGTGTCAATCACACTACGGCAGCTGGGACGAACAGAGAAACCTCTTGCCATATCAAGAGGACCAGTATTCATTCCATGGGAGCCTCCTGCTCCAGGAACGGTCAAGCTAGGAACGCGACCTTATGTGATCTATGAAGACAAGCCTCGATATTACTCCTTCAGCACAGGCAACAATGTAGTTCTCAAGGCAAAAGCTCCGTACGAGGAAGATCTGGTACCCACACTAGCACCATCGCAAGAACCTGTGTTCCTAAAGGGCAAAGGTGAGGAAAATTATAAAGAGGTCCCATGGCACTATCCAGAATGTGCGGAAGTAGGAAACATGAATCCCAATGGGCGTTGCATCCGAAGAGATAATCAGAACAAAGGAGATTCCAAAGGCGCTCTCTCAGGCCTCAGCAACAAAAATGAAGCCGCATACGATGTGGCGACTCAGCTCAAGTCAATCCCTGCGCAAATCTCAGTATGGGAGCTACTCTGCACATCTCGCATACACCGAGAAATGTTTGCAAAATCTTGAACGATGCTCAAGTCTCCTCCGATACGACACCAGAGATGATAGCATTGATGATTGGACAGCTCCTGGCTCCACGCGCCATCACCTTCACCGATAATGAGTTACCACCAGAAGGACGCGATCATGGGCGATCCCTCAACATAGCCTTACGATACAAAGACTTCTGTGTCCCGCTGGTCCTTATCGATAATGGCTCAAGCTTAAACGTCTGCCCGCTCAAGACCGCGGAATGTCTGGGAATCAGTCCTTCTTCATTCCGACCCAGCACCATATGTGTCAGAGCATTCGACAACACCCACCGATCAGTGGAAGGGGAGGTTGACATAAAGGTACAGATAGGTTCGGAAGTCTCCACCATCACATTCCAAATTCTAGATATATCAGCCTCTTTCAACATGTTGCTCGGACGACCTTGGCTGCACAAGGTTGGAGCTGTGCCATCAACCTTACACCAACGGGTGAAGCACATCTGTGGAAATCAAGTGATCTCTATCCATGCAGAAAAGGAGCTCATCATTCCTTCCAATGCTGCTGTCACTGAACCAGACATCCCGGTCATCGATATCCAGCACTCTGAAGAAGACATCCCGTTTCACAGTTTCGAATTCGAGATTGTGAACTCTATCGCCAATCCAGAACCGATAAGGGTAGACCATGTCTTTTCACCGGCAGAACGTCTGAACCTCAAATACCGAATGAAGAATCATTTCAAGTCTAAAAAGGTACCGCTAATATATAACCAATGCAAATGGGGACTCGGATACAGGGCAATCTTCATGGACAAAAGAAGGAAGAAATTTCGGTGCTCACCCATTCAATTCGTCAAGCCAGGAGAACCTTGCAAAGATCCAGGAGGGAATCAACCGACTGCACTACACAAAGGCCTCCCGATGAGCCTAGTTTGGGCCACGTGGTCCCCCATTCGATGGGATCAGATTCTCGAACCGTCTAAGCCTCCAGAAGAAGAAGGAAATGATGAAGATGAAGAAGGAAGTCAAATACAGCAGCTTCTGGACCAGGTTACTCTGGCACCTGCTCCCAACCAAGGGCACAACCTGCCCGCCAGTCAGGGGCACAACTTGCCCATCTCAGCATCAATCAGCAAGGGGCACGACTCGCCCATATCAACATCAACAATCATCAGCCAGGGGCAGAAGCAGCCCATCCATTGGACCAAGAAAGGGAAATGGCCAGCCCTGGATTGGTCCGATATCCAGATCCCAAACATGTGTCTCACTGTGGAACCAGACGAACTGCAATGCGAGGTAAGTGATCCGGGAGGGACTGAGTATGACTCAGATCTCGAACCCGACCAGCGAGAAATCATGGTCATTGGGCCAGACCGTAATTCTTCGCCCGAATCATCAACCCCCACCTCTTCAGGGGAGGAAGTGTGGGGTCTTGAATGGTCATCCATTCCCCTAACTTTTTAATCAACCAAAGAGCCATCTGAGGGCTCTGGCTTCCAAAAAAATGCCTGTTTAAGCAGCGATCGAAACTTTGGAACAAGTTGGGATCAATCATGGTCTGCAATGCCCGCTTGTTCAAAGTCCCGCGAATTTTAAAAATCCAAAAAAATCAGAAACTTTCAAAAGCCAAAAACATCTAGCATTTCCATTTCAGAAAAATCTCAAAAACCAAAAAACATTTCTTTTCCTGCATCCAATAGTGTGCCAAGTTCGTTTAAAGAGTCACATGAGTTTGAAGTCGAATCATATGATTTTGACATCGAATTAGACTTCGAGCTCATGGGCCTGGACGAAGCTCGGGATGAGGAAGATGATGATCCAGCCCTCGAACTAGAGAATCTCCTCAAAAAGTTCGAATCTAAAGCCAATGTTGTAGCCGATGATTTCGAGATAGTAAACTTGGGGACACCTGAGATCCCTAGGGAAGTGCGCATTGGAAAATCATTGCCACCTGAGATGAAACAGAAAATGATAGAGTTCCTAGCTCCAAGATTGTCCAACTTCGCGTTCTCATATGAAGACATACCGGGGCTCGATGAAGAGCTCGTTGTACACCATCTGCCAACCAAGGCAGATATGAAGCCAGTGAAACAGAAACTTCGAAGAATGAAGCCAGAATGGGCTCTGAAAGTCCGAGATGAAGTCATCAAGCAGTACAATGCGGGATTCGGCTCGCCAACATCGTACCAGTACCAAAGAAGGATGACAAGGTTCGAATGTGCATCGACTTCCGAGATCTCAACAAGGCCAGTCCAAAAGATGACTTCCCTTTGCCACATATCGACACTCTGGTCGACAACACTGCTGGATATAAGATCTTCTCATTCATGGACGGGTTCTCAGGTTACAATCAGATCAAGATGGCAATCGAAGATCGTGAGAAGACATCGTTTATCACTCCCTGGGGAACCTTCTGTTACAGGGTAATGCCGTTCGGTCTGAAGAACGCAGGAGCAACATATCAGCGAGCAATGACAGCACTATTCCATGACATGATGAACAAAGAGCTTGAAGTATATGTGGACGATATGATCGTCAAATCTCGCACAATTGAAGGACACTTTGAAGATCTGAAGAAGTTATTCAACAGATTAGAAAAGTACAAGCTCCGCCTCAACCCTCAGAAATGTGTCTTCGGTGCAATGGGAGATAAGCTCCTCGGCTTTATGGTGAGCAAGGATGGCATCAGGGTCGACGAGACCAAAACCAGAGCAATCATCGAGATGCCCCCTCCTAGAATAGAGAAAGAAATTCGTGGCTTCCTCGGCAGAATTCAATACATCAGTCGCTTCATCGCACAGCTCACACCTATTTGTGAGCCCATTTTCAAGCTCCTTCGGAAGAACGTTCCAAAAGAATGGAATGATGATTGCCAAGTCGCCTTCGACCGCATCGAGAGATATCTCATGAATCCTCCAGTCCTAGTGCCGCCCACTCCTGGACGTCCACTGTTGTTATACATCTCGCTAGCAGCAGAAGCCATCGGCTGTGTCCTCGGCCAGCACGACGAGACCGGTGTAACGCCCCAGATTTTTGAGATTTATTTGAAAATTTATTTTTTATTAATTATCGTACATTTACCATTGATTTGCGAACAGCGAGACATCCGTAGGAGATCCGATAGGATACCCTTTACAAAAGTTACTTAGAATGATCCCATAAACATCGTAGAAAGATCAGATTTTAAAAATCATGTACTTTTCAGATAATTACGAAAATGCCATTAGTTAAACTTAAGTTAAGATGCCATTTTTAAGTATTATAGTTTCTGACGACCACTTTCATGCAAAACCCTGGATTTAAGATTTTGGGCACATATTAACCATACACGTCAAATTTCAGCCCTTAAATCATAGTAGAAGTGGTTCAATTGTCAAATCAGCCCCTTAACCCTTGATTTTCATGTCCATCGAGTGAGAAAAGTAGATGGTTAGTCGTAGTCGAATATTTCTATTCATATGAGTGACTTGGATTATCTTTATCATGGACCAATAGTGTGATTTGAGTGCCCCACCTTGATAAGCATTTTTCTTATGCGCGAAGTTATCCCGTTTTAGAAATTAATGAGTTACCAACTCTTTTTAAATCTGAACATTTCAATTTACCCACTTCTTACCATCAATTGCTTCTCAAATTTGGACCACCTATTGTACTCATATGACTACGAGTTTACACAAAATTTGGACCCCGATCTATAATCCTACACCATTGAACCATAAAACCAGCCCCTTCATTTTCCGCAAAAAGTTGAAATTTCAGATCTAGGCATTTCTCACCATCAATCAACTACTACACTTTGTACAATAGGTGGTCCAAATTTTGCCTATCATGACCATATATTTTTCCAAAATTTGGGCCCTGATCATCAAGCGTAGACCGTTAATTGAGATCAAGCCCATTTTAGCACCTGTTAGGCCATTTTTAAGGATCGGCCAATCTAGAATGTGGATCATCAAGAAATTTACGTATTCTGACTCTACTCTTCGAGCTCGATAAGATGAACGGATTGGAATTGATCATAGATCATCCGAATATTGAGATTTGAGAAACCTACCTCAAGAGGTTGTTACACAAGACCTCGCGTGCACATCCCTCTCCATATTTCTACTACGCACCTCCAAATCCTCCTCCTAACCCTAGCCTCCATGCCCTAGAGAAAGAGAGAAGAGAGAGAGAGAGAGAGAGAGAGAGAGAGAGAGAGAGAGGAGAGTTCTTTCTCATATTTTTCAGCGGCTAGAGAGATGAGAGTTCTTTCTCATATTTTTCAGCGGCTAGGATCTTCTATAACCCTCTTCTTCTAAGTCTATCCTAAGGTGAGGATTTTCCTTTAAGCATTTCATTAATAATATTATGATTATCATAAGTTTCTTTTGTGGCATGTGAAGTTGTTTTTGTTTTGAATTGCTGATCCATATAACATGAAGTTTAATGTAGGATTTGTAATGAATATCATTATATAATGATGCGATTCATTGTTTAGATTTTTTTACTAAGAAGCATGTGTATTTGTGTTATTTATCTTTGTGAAATCTATGCCCTTATTTCCTTAATCTGTGTTTTACAAGTAACATTGGTTTTCATATTGTGATATGAAATATGTGTATAAGATCATCATATGGACATCCCATTATTGTATACTCTTTGTCCCTAAGTTGGTAAAATTATTCGATGTAGAGAGATGGAACCCATGAGAGGTGTCCATGATGGAAGAATATCTTTTGACTTAACTGAGAGAATGAAGTGCTTGTTTATCAATGGATCCTTACATGTATATGATGCTTGATTGGATCCATATACATTACATAAGTATTTTAATGAATTTGGTCATGATGTACAACATTGACTTTTTGAGACATGATGAAATCACAAAACGGGACAATGAGTAAACTTTAATGGTATATAGATTCTCATGAGCCGGGGTTGGTGCTATGGACACTAATCCCGTGCTGTCGGCCTATACTGGGTTGCTTGCGACTCCCTATAGTGACCACTGAGTTTTATTTAAATCAGTTGTATGCGAAAACACTTAAATAAAGGTGAAACTAAAGTCATGTATTTACTTGGCTCCATGTGGGTGTACGAAATTGAGAATAGGCTAGAGCGTTCTACTTCTCCCGTACACTGTCACATGTAGATTTGGGCTATGAGCGTTCCGTTTCTCACGTGGTCGGGCAAAACTATGGGCTTGTGCGTCCCAGGAACCTCTGATGACTAGTGGCTAGCATGAAGTCGTAATAGGGAGTCTCCCACTTCATGTATTATGATTCTAGCTAGGGTGCCTTAGCCAGAACATGCATTCCATGCATCGCATTAACAAAGATTTTTAGTTGGTTGTTTTGATTTGATTAAATGATAATATACTGCTTGCGTTTACTCTGTACTGTTATTATTATTCTTGATTGTCTTGGAGGAAATATTCCCCACTATGATAGCGTTTAACGCTATCCCAAACACAATTTAGATGATGCAGGTGAAGATCCAGGTATTGAACCCGGTTTTTAAGGAAAAGAGTTTGATGTTCGTACAATCACATGGCGGATGACGATGTTAGAGAAACTTAATTGATGTTATCATTTATTAAATATTTCTTTTGAGTAGTTGATACATTTATGGAATTGTAATAAGTCTTCAAGAGAAGACATGGTTTTGTATTTTAATTAATCAGTATGGATATTGGTTGGTTCCCTTATTTAAACATTGATGATAACGTAGTAAGTTTGATAGAATAAGATGATAATTGTTTCCGTCATTGTGCTTGAATGCTATATTTTATTATTTGACAAATTAGTTATTCCATAAATTACTTAGGAATTCGGCTGTTGTGTTATACACGAGAGTCGAAAATCTCGGGTTGTTACAACCGGGAAGAAGGAACAAGCAATATACTATTTGAGCCGAAAGTTCACCGACTACGAGACCGGGTATTCCCTGATCGAGAAGACTTGCCTCGCCCTAGTCTGGGCAACTCAGCGACTCCGTCAATACATGATTGCATTCCCTATTCTCCTCCTCGCTCACATGGATCCGCTCAAGTACCTGTTCGAGAAACCGGCACTCACTGGAAGGATAGCTAAATGGCAGCTACTCCTGTCTGAGTTCGACATCACCTATGTCACTCAGAAGGTAATCAAGGGGCAGGCCCTCGCCGATCATCTTGCCGCCCACTCCCTCCTGGATTATCAACCGCTCAAGACATTCTTCCCTGATGAAGATCTCTTGCTTATTGAAGGGGAAGAAAAGAAGAAAAAGATGAGTGGACGTTGTTCTTCGACGGTGCAGCAAATTCTAAAGGAGGTGGTATTGGAGCAATCCTCTACTCTCCAGATGATGTCCATTTTCCTATCTCAAGGCGCATAGCATTCGAGTGCACCAACAATATGGCAGAGTACGAAGCATGCATCGCCGGCTTAAGGGAAGCCATAATCTTGGGCGTCAAGAAGCTACGAGTGTTCGGAGACTCACAACTTATCATCAATCAGACCAATGGCGAATGGAAAACCAAGGACAAGAAGTTGATACCATATCATGTGTATCTTGAAAATTTGATCGAAGAATTCAAAGAAATCACATTCTCATACATGCCCAGAGCCAAGAACCAGTTTGCAGATGCTCTCGCTACACTTGCATCAATGCTCGAGATACTAAAAGGAGCTTTGGAATGGGAGCTTACAGTCGAAATTCAAGAAGAACCTGCTTTTTGCCTGCAAATAGAAGAAGACGAAGCTGTCCCTGACAAACCCTGGTATGCCGACATCAAGCAATATCTCGAAACCCAGGAGTATCCAGAGTCAGCAACAGCAACAGATCGCCGAACCATCCAGCGTTTGGTCGGCCAGTTCACCATCAGTGGCGAAGTTCTTTATAAGCGATCCTATAATCACATCCTCCTTCAATGTGTCGACGAGACAGAAGCTGCAAAGATCATGAAAGAAATACACGAAGGAATCTGTGGCCCACACATGAACGGGCACATGATGGCAAAGAAGATTCTACGACTCGGCTACTATTGGCTCACCATGGAGACAGACTATTGCCAGCACGTCAGAAAATGCTTCAAGTGTCAGGAGCATGCGAATCAAATCCATGCCCCCTCATCAGAATTATACAACCTGACCACCCCCTGGCCCTTCTCCATGTGGGGACTCGACATCATTGGTAAGATTAGTCCCAAAGCATCAAACGGTCATGAGTACATACTTGTGGCAGTCGACTACTTTACCAAGTGGGTAGAGGCAGCCTCCTATACCACGAATGCAGCATCTCAGGTGATCAAATTCATGAAAAACAACATCATATGCCGATATGGAATCCCCAATGTTATCATCACAGATAATGGGACCCCGTTCGTCAACAGGAAGATGGATGACTTCCTCAGCAGATTCAAGATTCAACATCATCGATCAAGCCCCTACCGTCCTCAGATGAATGGTGGGGTAGAAGCCGCAAACAAGACAATCGTCAGGATACTTGAGAAGATGGTCGTGACCTATCGAGATTGGTCAGATATGCTCCCATATGCACTTTGGGCCTATCGAACGTATGTACGGTCTGCTACGGGCGTTACTCCTTTCGAGCTTACTTATGGAATGGAGGCAGTTCTGCCAGTCGAGGTGGAAATACCATCACTACGAGTGTTACTCGAAAGCGGAATTGAAGAAGGAGAATGGCAACGGGCCAGATTCGATCAGTTGCAGCTAGCAGATGAAAAGCGCATGCGTGCGCTAAGTCATTCTCAGTGTTATCAGAAAAGGATCGCTCGGGCTTACAACAAGAGAGTCTGAAAAAGAAGTTTCAAGGTAGGCGACATGGTCATGAAGAAGATTCTACTGTCGCACCTTCTGGATCCCAGAGGAAAGTTCAAACCCTCGTGGGACGGGCCCCTAATAATCAGAGAAGTACTTCCCGGAGGCGCCCTCAAACTCATCAGCATGAGAGGGGTGGATCTTCTTGAGCCAACCAACGCCGACAACGTGAAGATCTTTCACGGGTAAGTTATTCTGACCTTATCAAGAGTTACTTTAATAGAGCTGAAGTCAAGAGGACGACCTCTGAGAAATCATTTCCGTCCACCAACAAGTGTTTCAAATAAGGGGATTCAAAAGAAAAAAAAATATACAAAAAAAGAAAAAAAATACAGAAAAAAGAGAGAAAAAGAAAAAGGGAAGCCAAAGCAAGGCACCCGAGAAAAAAATCAACCCAAGAAGAAACACAGTCATCCATCCATTCATCTCAGAAGGGTCTTTAGCTAAGACCAACAGCTCTATCATCGTGACTTAGGATAAGGGCTGAAAGATTGCCATCGGCCGGCAATGACGGATTCCCGACCTCTAGCCGCCGCAGTTATCTAAAGATCCAAAAAAAAAACAAAGAAAAAAAAGACAATGTATGCCTAAACAAAGAGGGCGGAGTGAAAACCCGAAAGGGCGCTCCGAGTAAAAACAATGGGCATACAGCGGACTTGGTGAAACCCGAAAGGGCGCCGAGGGTAACAACAGCATAGCTGCCAAGGGGCAGGCAAGATCAAACACCCGGGACGTGGTGAAAACCCGAAAGGGCGCCACAGGAAAAAATGACGGGAAAAGGCCGGCTGTGGTGAAAACTCGAAAGAGCGCTGCAGGAAAAAATGGCTCAAATGGAAAAAGAAAAAAAAAGTGCAGGTACCAAGAAATCAGACGGCCCAGATCGATTCAAGCAATCACAGTTCAAGAATAAGAAGAAGTGCATTCAGGAACGAAGAGCTCTACAAATTCTGACAATCTTAAGAGGCAATAGTTTCCGTTGCCTACACCTCTAGGGAACCAAAGGATCACACAAGTCAAATCTCGAGACATCGGTCAAAATATTGGCCGAGCCCCAGTTCTGATTCCTATATCCCGACACAAAATCCAGACACACACTCACAAGACAACTAATGGCACAAGAGATTTTCAAACAATTTTCTCTTTTCATTAAATGCATCATGTTTCTTTTACACATATCATATCATCTTTTTTCAAAAAGTACAAAAAAATGCATCATCATCAATCATATACCATGCAAAAAGGAATGTACAGGTGGCCAACACAATCAATCTCTACCCTCCTCCTCGGCCACATCAAGTAAGTCCTTTGATTCATAATGAAGTAGTCTCGCTCTCAACCTGCTCACCTCCATACGCAGGTAATGCACCTCATCGCGCTCAAGGGTATGGATCATGGCCTCCTCATCAGATAACCTCTGATCGGCAGCCAATCTCCTCGACATCATCTCACAATGATACCAAAGCGCAGAGATCTCAGACAGCAAATGGCCGTGAGTGGCCAAAAGGAAACCAGGATCAATGAACGGGCGCTCCTCAAAGGGTTTATATGAACCAGATGAAGAGCCGGCATCTCCATGGTTATCATGCTCATCCTCATCAGCAGTCTGATGCCAGCAAGGGATACATCGATACAAAGACTGCTCAGCAACCTAGTACTGATATGGGGCGGTCGCCATCGGAAAAGCCCGCAGCTCCAAACCAAGTAAATCAGCAGTCAAGTAACTCGCCCAGGATCCATCAACCTGAGTCCTAAAGTTAGAAGCTCTAGATGGAAGCACTTGACGCCTGATACCCGCGAAAGCAAAAAGAGGAACATCCTGCTCGTACCCAAACTGCCGCAGGAGCCGGATAGGATGATAAGAAAAATAAGATCGAAAGCCTACCAACATCAGAGGAAGGCGGTGTGCATCACAAAGCACTGGAGGAAGTGAAAGCCAAGATGACTCCCAACGAACATTCCAGTCACGAAGTTCAGTGAACATCCTGCGATACAAAGGCTCACTCATCCTAGCTGTATGCGGAAGAAACTCCATGATGTGCCGCATAAGAACTGGGCGACGGGTGTCAACAAAAGGTACAGGAATGGTTAACGAAAGACGCTCCCATAGCCAAACCTGATCATAAGAAGGAAAAGAAGTTCAGCTAGAGCAAAGCAATTTCTAAAAAGCAAGAAAGAAAAGGTACAGAAAAGATACCTGAAGAAATGCACAGCAGCCGCGAAGGACACGAGTGCGGCCCAGGGCGCAGTCAGTCAACCCATCAAACAGCTCGGCCAAGATGAGAGAAATGATCCCCTGCCGTTGGATAGCTCGGCTCATCACCTCAAAAAGCAAAGGAGTCTGGGACCTGCGCCATCCCGAGAACAGCACCTCAGCTATCAAGCAGAACATCAGTGCGTTCCGAGCAAGGATAGAATCGGCCACACTCCGAGGACCCGAAAAAAGATCATACAGTAAGTCCAAGGAGAACACTACAAGCATCCTGGCCGGCAGCTGCAGGCCGAACAAGATAGGGGATCCCGAACCACATCTGCGATGTCTTCGGCGAGAAATACTGAGTATAATCCCAAGGTAGGCCTGTCAAGCTTGCAAGCTCCTCCAAAGAGGGTCCCATCTCCATATCGTTGAACGCGAACAAGTTCAACGAATGGACCCAGTCAATCAATGCAGCTCCAAGCATCCTCCAATCAATGTCAACTCTAGCCATATGGATCAGACTGCCGAAGCCATAGGACTCCAAATCCCGAATCTCATAAGCTGACAAACTATCAAGCCAAGCAAGCAGCCGTGGCGAGCAAGAAGGACGAGGAAGCAGCTGACAAGTCCTCACTGGTACCCCCTCCAAAACAAAAGGTCCAGAAATCAATGACAGCTCATCGAGGATCGGAAGATCAACGGGCGAAGGAGAAGGAAAAGCTGGAACCTCTGCAGACTCGACAGCCCCTAACCTGCCCTCAGTAACGACTATGTCTGATATAGTCGTATCACTGTCTGAAACCTCCACGACCTCAACCGCATGAGGAGACTCGCCCACCTCATGAACAGAGTGCGCAAAAGACAGACGATCAGGAGAAGGACGACACCCTCCATCAAAAGGGCTACCAGCGAAGATCACACCACACATCGTGGCATCCTGGCCAATCTGACCATCGAAAAATGCATCTAAACCATCCAGAAGGGTCCCGGCAACCTCGATCGAAGAATCAATGGTCAGATCTAGACCTGCGGCCCTCTCCAACAGGAAATCATGAATCCAATCATCATCCTGTCCAATCAAGGGGATCATCGAGGCATTCACACCGTCCATTATCAGGGGGACATCATCAATGATCACATCAAGTCCACTCAAGCAAGTATGCCGTGCATCTCGGCCCTCATCAAGAGCATCCAAACCATCAAAGGTATCATCTGAACCGTCCATACCATCCAGACATGAGATCAGCCCATCTATATCCATCATGGTCCCATCACCTCCATCAATCACATCATCCATATGGCCCACATTCAAGGGATGCATAGCCTCACCTAAGTCCCATCTTCCCATCTCATCCATACCATCCATTTCTCCCACAATCAAAGCCCCATCAAATCTGGAATTTCAGCATGGTTGTCATTAATGGGACCATTCAAAGCTCCACCAACCACCATCCTTAACTCCTCATCAATGCCCTCATTCAATGCACCATCTCCACCATCCATTAAAGAGACCCCACCATCATTAAAGTCTTCACCACTTTCTGAAGTGTGGGACCCACCATGAACAGCCCCCACAGCCCCTAAACCTCCACCATCCATTGCCTAAGAAAGGACAAAGTAAGATGAGGACAAGATGAGGAGGAAAGAGGAGACAAAATGAAGATTCATGGTTGAAATCAAGCCTGGACGTACAGAGCAGGTGGAGACAAGGGCAGCAGACAACAGAGAATGTTCAAACTCGAGCCAGCCCAGGCCGCACAAGAGGCGAGCCTTGGGCGGCCCGCTCTGGGCCGCTCGTACGGACGTGCTCCCTCTCTCTCCACGGGATTGGCTCCATGGTTCTTGGTAGGTGAGGTTGACAGTCCACATCAGCAGATGGCACCCTGAGGGCCGTCCAAGGCTCCAATCTCTTCCAGATTTCGATTGAGGTTGATCAAGATCATCTAGAAGGTACCCCTACTGGTCCAATCACGAAGCACTGCGGCTAGAATGTGTCTGATCAAGTCAAAGAGAGGGAAAGATGATCAAGTAGGGGCCATAAGCAATCCAAGTCATTCAAAGACTAGATCATTATGATCTAAACCATGGAAGAACTTATATGAGCCATCAAATAGCAAGATCAAAGGTCCGATCATCAAGAAAGATGACTGGAACTCAAAATCTGATCATCAAGTGGGCCCACAATGCCAAATCTAGCGATCTGAGCCGTTCAAGTCATCACCCACACCATGAGAAGCCTTCTTAGCCTCACAAATCATCAAGAAGAGGTGCTCCAAAGTAAAGCCCAGGTCTCAAGTGGGCCCACAATGCCAAATTAAGTGATCTGAGTCGATCAAGTCATCATCCACACCATGAGAAGCCTTCTTAGCCTCACAAATCATCAAAAAGAGGTGCTCCAAAGTAAAGCCAAGGTCTCAAGTAGGCCCACAGGGCCGAATCAAGCAATCTGAGCCATTCAAAGACTAGATCAGCACGATCTAAACCATGAAAAAGCTTACATAAGTCATGAAACAGCAAGATCACTTGATCATCAAGAAAGAAGGCCATAATCCAAGATCTGATCATCAAGTGGGCCCACAGGGCCAAATCAAGCAATCTGAACCGTTCAAGTCATCATCCATGCAGTTAAGAAGTCTCATCTTCCACAAATCATTAAGGAATGAGTCAAAAGCTAAAACATCTAGACATCATCAAGGAATTTGAGACAAGTCAAAGATTGTATATTCATTCAGAAGATTTTTTACAGAAGAAGGTAAAAGCCAAAAGAAGAAAGTCGTACATCAAGCAAGCTGAATACACCTTCACAAAAGCAGGCTACAAGTCGCCAACATAGTCGTCATCGTCCCTCCTCTCGTCCCGCTCTCGACGGTAAAGGTCCATCAAAGGAGCTATCACTGAGCCCCTAGCATATGAAGCAGAGGCCCCTGGCCATACAGCAAATACCACTCATCATAGTCACGATTCGGGATCGTGAAACGAAACCCGGGCTGGCCCGCAAGAGCATCAACCATCTCGTCAGCTAGGATCTGAGCAGCTGGAGGAGGTGCAGAACAAGGGACCCGAGCCACCCCAGTGACCTGCCGAAGCAGCCTCTCACCCAGATACCACTGAAATGATTCAGCGTCAGAAAGCATGATACGGAGACATGAAGCATCATATGCCTCTACACGCTGAGGGGTGTAATAGAGAGGGAAGCTGGCATACGGCATCCGAGCGAGCTACAACAAATGAGGTCACCATAATCAGTTACAGTGCAACACGAGGGATAAGGAAAGCAAGATACTTATATCATCAACGGTCAATCCATCTATGTCAGCGCGCCAATTGTCCCCAGAAACTCGAGAGTTCCGCTGACAGTTTTGTTGATGCCAGTACATGTGGCGATACAAAGATGGCTCAATATCGTCCCGCATCCTTGGCGCGAGATGGAAAAAATGGTCATAAAAGCAAGTCTGGGCAAAAGCACACCTAATGATCAGAGAGAGAAAGAAGGTAAATGCCTCCAAGAAAGGTGAATGAAGAAATACCTCGACGACAGGCCAGAAACCGGTGTAGGACCGGCTATTCCGACAGGTCTTATCCAGACCTTGGAAAATATGAGTCAGGATAGTCCCGTTCCAATTGTAGGGGTGGTGTAGATCCTCAACCAAGCGAAGAAATTTAGGATCGACCCTCTCATTGGCGTGGCAGAGAAGGAAGGACCCGAAAGGCGTAAGTGATCATGACCCGTGCCTTGTGGAGGACCTCTAGCTCGGTAGTGGGGATGACGGAGGCAAAAGTATTGTAGAACCATCGCATCTTCACTTGATGGCCTTGGAATTCATCTTCGGGCGGGACATCATCAACAAGCCGTAGCCAGTCAGTGGAAGTGATGGGAGCCAGAGAGCTGACTTGAGGAACAACTACCCCATGAAATGGAAAGCCAATTTGCATATAAATATCCAGGGGAGTTATTCCCCATTCACCACAAGGGAGTTAGAAGGTGTGGGTCTCGTCTCGCCACCTCTCGCAAAGGGCCGCGAGCATCATGCGGTTGGCACTGTTGTTATGAAAGCGTAAGGTGAGGAGGCCAGCAAAAGGAGTACCAGCCAATACTTGTTCAAGCAAAGGCTGTGGATCCTTCACCCAGTTATCCCAGTGATCCCAGTGATCCCTGGTACCTCGACTCTTGATGGCAGGAAGAGGTTGGTGCTCCATAGCCAAGGAACACATGTGGTCCCCTCGGCGGATGATGAAGGCAGGATCATCCTCATCAATCACTCGACGTCCTCTGGTACCGTCCGCCATTGAATCCTACAAGCTTGGCAAGGTAAGTCCCTATCCCTTACCCGTTAAAATCCAAATTATCATCCAGGAAACCCATGGGATTGGACTCATATTCAAGTGCAAGATCTAAAGTCCAACTCCATGTATCACCTAGGATATGTGTTGGGCCCATTGAAGAAAGTAAGGCCCACCTTAAAGAAGGTTGCATGGCATGCCTTAGGCAAGAAAAGTCCATCATCCAAGGACACATTTTGGAAAACAAATGCACTCAAGTGCCATGAGATCAACAAAGGATAAGAATCCTACTTCACATGAGAAGCTCCTCTTCAAAGACCATATATGGCCAAGGATTGATCCACTTTTTTATGCCAAGGCTATAATTCTCACTTAAGATGTTTCCATCTTTTTACACATGTGTATGGACAAGTGGGGAATAGAAAAGAAGTGGGCCCCCAAGAGCAACCCAAATGCCTCACCTCAATGGATTGAAGGGAGCACATAGCCCACTTGAAAAACATGAGGACCCATTCATGGGTTAACCATGGGCACCCCTATGTGCACCATCTTGATGAAAGAGAGCACAACATGGCGGACTACCCACAAACATATGGATCAAAGAAGCCAATGGTAAGAAAAATTGATGCACATAGCCCACATGAAGAATCAAAGTCGGAAATGTCCATGCAAGGACAAGTTTGGGAAACTTATGTGCACCAATTTCTTTACAAACAAGGGGACCATTTGAGCACAAGAGGGCATGGTTTGATGAGTCACCCAACCATCATGAAAATGGCTAAGAATGGTATACATAGCCCACTTGAAGATCAAAATCCAAAATGCCCCAAAGCATGGGACAAAATTGGGCAACTTATGTGTATCATTCTTTCTCACAAATTGAAAGAAAAATCACTCATCCTTGAGAATGGTGGTGGATGAGCCACCAAGCACCCCAAAGAGAAGTTCAAGGAGCTATGGTTGCATGGATAGCTCACTTGAAGAGGAATCATCCATTTGAGATTGATGACATCTAAGGAAACTCTTGAGGACCACTTTCCTCCCACAAGAAAAAACCATTTGAACTTAGTGAGATTGTTGGAACAACTCACTCATGGGACTTGTAGATGACCAAGTAACTCAAGTCTTCCATCCACCAAAAGAAGAAGCATGAAGGAAAAAAATCCTACATGAACAAAGTGTAGTGGTGCACACATGGTCCAAAGAAATTCAAATTTCAATGAGGGCCCAAAAGCCCATCCATATGGAAAAATCTTAAGGAACCCACCACACTTTGTACATAAGGATGTACATCATAATCAAGGGATGGTAGAAGATTTGGGCTACTTGCCCATAAAGGCCCAACTAAGAAATCTAGCCCACTTGAGAGCCAAGTGAAGAATGGGCTAGTCACTTTTGTCCATACACATGTGAAGAAAGATGGGGCCACCCAAAGTAAGCCCCATAAGCCCAAAACTTGAGGTGGGCCCTACCATTCCCATGGGCCCAAAACTTGAAAAGAAGATGGAAAGAAAAGAAGAGCTTTAAGGGAAAATGACAAGGGCAAGAAAGCATGAGGGAGCTCAAAATGAAGCATTGGGCCCATCAAATACACCAAGGGCCATGACTTCACTTTGAGCCCATTTGATACATATGAAAAGAGGCCCAACTCCCATGAAGAAAGATAGGGTATTTTGCCATGCACACTTGATGGACATAGCAAAATTACCCTTTGCATACACATGAAGGGAGTGTGAAAGAAGAAAAGAAAAAATGAAATGAAAAGCTTGCAATGTCCTTCTCCATGCACCACCTTTGAAAGAGATTGGGGATCTAGAAAAAGGTCAAGAACACTTGGGCCCACCTTCACTTCCTTTGAAATAGCTACATGAAGAAAAGAAAGGAACCATGAGAAGAGATAATGAAGAAGGAAAATGACAAGAAAGAGAAAGGGAGTGGTCCATACCTTTACCACTCACCAAAGACGGACCACCTTGCTGTCCCAAAACTTCTCTAAGGCCTACCACTTGAGAGAAGCAAAGAACCACTAAAAGGAGAGAGAAAACTTTGAGAAAGAAAGAGTATGAGAGAGAGAAGAGAGAGATTGCACGTTGGAGGGGGCAAGGGTGCCCCATGTTATATAGAAAAGGGGGGGTGCACCCCTTTACCCAACCCACTGAAGAAACCAGGGGTCAGAGGCGGTCCGGGCGGTGCCCAGGGGGCCGTCCTACCTCCCACCTAGTTGAAACGACCTCTCCTCCTCTCTCCTTGGGAAGAACTCCTCCTTGGGAAAGGTGGTTGCAAGTGAATCTTGTACCTCCTTGTAAGAATGAAGTGATGGAAGAGAATGGTGAGAAAAAGTAAGAAATCTCACCAAAATCTCATCTTGTGAGAAATTGATGAGAAATTGGCTTGATGATGTGGAAAAGTTCCATGGAATTTTCAAGGAAAAGAAAGAAAAAATTGGCTTGGTCAAACAGTGATCTCAACCATCCAAAGGCATGACCTGATGATCTGAACCATTCCAAGAACAATCCCAAGAATCTCCGCCCTTGATTACTGTTTACTTGTTCAAAAATTGGGTCCGAAGACCTTAAACTACGTCAGGATCAAGATCCCGAGGGACTTTTTAAATAAAAACCGGTAGCAGTTTGGATCGTTTGAATCAAGATCCGCTAACACCGGACATTTTTTAAAAAATAATAAAAAAGGGTGTTCGCCCTGCTTGTATATATTTTTGGTCCGAAGACCTTAAACTACGTTGGGATCAATATCCCGAGGGATTTTAATAAAAACCAGCATCGATCCCAGCCATTCAGGCCAAGATCTGATGACCTGGATCATTTCGAAAAATCACAAAAAAGAATGTATTTTCAGCATGTATATATTTTTGGTCTGAAGACCTTAAACTACACTGGGATTAATTTCTCGGGGGACCTTTCTTGCTTTCAACCAAAAACTGGCATCGGCCTCGACCTTTAGGATCAAGGTTTGATAACCCGGATCATTTCCAAAAATACCAAAAAGATTTCAAGCTTTCTATAAAACCAGCATCAACTTCGATTACTTGAGTTGAAGTCTGGAACTTTTTCAAAAAAAAATAAAAAAATAAAAAATAAAAATTTTGCCATCAATTTCAACTGCACAAATTCGTCCCCAGCGGTCCAAAGACCTAAAACTACACTGGAATTAACTTCTCGGGGGCTTTCTTTCCTAACCTGTTCCGGACATGGCTGACAGTTGATCGTACGGGTGTCCGGAATCTTTTAAACAGGTAAAGGCTGAGGCGGGTAGAACCCCGCAATCCTGTTCGTGTTGAACGCACCGTGATAGACAACCTTGATTTGGAAGTCGCTATTGAATCTGACAGATGTTCCCTGTTCCTAAAACTCATGAAGAGGGATTAAGGCTGTTGGGAGGTGGAGCGCACCCTCATGGAATTGTGAGCAACGTAAGGCCCCAAACTGGATTGACTAAGGGAAATGTGAGAATGTGGCTCATTTTGTGGCCGAAGGAGTCCGTCGGACAATACGTGGTCTATGTGCATTGCATATGAGGAACAGGCAACTTTGTGGGTGTGTTGACTGAAAACCCTCAAAATCTCCTCATCCAAAGATGTAAAACTACGGCACTTAACTGTGTGAGACTCGTCTTGCTCGCTGACGTAAAATGGATCGGGTGCCTTACCAGTAGTAGAAGCTGGAAATGGATGAAAATTCCATACCTTTTCCCTGCATTTCAGAAAAAAATCACAAAATACCAAAACATTGCAAAATCACCTTTTCAAAAATCACAAAAATATTTCCCTTGCTTTCAAATCAAATATTTGCAAAAATCACAAAAAAAATATTTCCCTTGCTTTCAAATCAAATATTGGCAAAAATCACAACAAAATATTTCCCTTACTTTCGAACAAAATATTGTCAAAAATCACAAACAATGTTTCCCTTGCTTTCAAGCAAAAAATTTTCAAAAATCACAAAAATATTTCCTTTGTTTTCAATAACCGATCTCTATCCTGACCACTCAGGTAAAGATCCGGACCACATATTTGCAAAAATCACAAAAATTGTCACCATCCCCCAGCACTACACTTCAGGAGTCTTGAACTCCACTTTCTTCACAATTTGGGATGACGGATCCGATCGCTCGCAAATTGGAATCTTGACCAAAACTGGCGACCAAGCACCGTCTCAATCGCATTTATGCCTAGAAGAACATCTTGAAGTCGGATAATATCCTCGTACATTTTCATTAGTAAAGAAACAGCATCTTGGGACGATGGACCTGATCGACGATGGGTCGGGATCTTGACCAACCCGCTGACCAAACATCCGGATTAAAAAGAAAAAAAATCCCCAGGGAAGCACAACCCTGCAAGCAATAATCTCAAAGTTCTCTGCATCTTTAGCAAAAGCAAAATCATCGAGCTAAAAGAGAATGAGCCAAGCCATGCATCCATCATCACATACGCATCCCCATGCATCAGCATCCATCGCATCAATCATCATATTTACATGCTTTCAAAATAAAAGTCAGTTAGCCAAAGACCCCACAGACATCCCTAGTGGAGGCGTGTGCAAACGAGATTTTCATTTCAAAAAGACAAAAAAAATATTCCTATCTGCAAATAAAAACCCCACGGAGTATCACTCCCCATAGTGGGTATCTTTTCAAAAATCCAAAAAAACATTTTTCCAGTAGAGCGTTTTGCCTCCAACACACCAGGAGATCTTCCATATCTCTGAGTAGGAGCCGGCGCAAAAATCAAATAAGATGCAATGTCTCGCGGTTTTCCCGGAGACCATCGGATCTAATGCACTCAAAGTACGGTCGAATTGAACTCCAGTGTCAGTGCGGTCGTACCACATGCCAAGATACAAAAAGATGAAAGCCAAAAGGCTCGGTCAAAGAAACCATTTGAACAGGTGGAAATGATGAATTGTAACCCAAGTATCAAAATCAGCTGATTGGGTGGAAAGAGTCCACCCGCACATACCTAGGCGTGGATGCCTGAAGTACCTTGACTGATTCCAAGTCGGCGTAGTAGAATTTGTAAGACTATCTGACGCAGGGCGTCTAACCACTTTGACAGTCAAGCGAAACAAGTACTCCTGGAGTGATCTGGGAAAACATCAAACATCACAATCAGTCTCAGGGTCAATAACCTCGTAAGACTAGCGACGCAGAGGCTCTGGTGTACCTTTCCGATGTTAGTACCGATCGGGAATGGAAGGGTTGCGATTGGGTACCCAGGTTGCAACAAACTGCAAGGACAATCGCAACGTTTTCTCCAAACTCCCGCGGTATGTGCGAGTTATCAATCTCCAAACAATCAATTGACTCAGATACAAAGGACAACAAAGATTCCAGACCACAATCGAGGAAAGAATGAATTGCAAACCAAGCATCAAAACCAGCAGATTGGGTGGAAAGAGTCCACCCGCACATACCTAGGCGTGGATGCCTGAAGTACCTTGACTGATTCCAAGTCGGCGTAGTAGAATCCCGTAAGACTATCTGACACAGGGCGTCTAACCACTCTGACAGTCAAGCGAAACAAGTACTCCTGGAGTGATCCGGGAAAACATCGAACATACAATCAATCACAAGGTCAGTAACCTCGTAAGACTAGCGATGCAGAGGCTCTGCTGTACCTTTCCAATGATAGTACCGATCGGGAATGAAGGGTTGCGATTGGGTACCCAGGTTGCAGCAAACGGCAGGGACAATCGCAACGTTTTCTCCAAACTTCCGCGGTATGTGCGAGTGATCGATTTTCAGACGATCAACTGGCACAGATGCAAAGGCAAGCAAATATTTCAGACCATGATCCATGAATGACCGGGTCAGAAGTGGGGTGTCCACTCGCTTTGGCATTTGGTTGCACGCAACCTCTGCCAAAGAGGGGCATCTGTAGACACCCCACCTTCGGCTACACTGTTGGTAGAGATAGCTGGATGAATGGAGGACCATACCCCCAAATCCCAAGTCCAAACTCAGCCAAACTTACCCTTGTAAGCCCCAATCCATAGCCCAACTCAAGCCTGAACCCAGTCAACCCACCCCTAAACATCAACCTGAAAAACCCCCCATAAGAAAAGCCAGTAAAAAAATCCTAAAAAAGTCAAACTCACCGAGCCAACCCGCTGAGTCAACCCGCTGAGTCAACCCGCTGAGTCAAAACACCGAGTCAACCCGCCGAGTCAAATCACCAAGTCAACCCGCTGAGTCAACTCACTGAGTCAACCCACCGAGTCAAAACAGCAGCCCCGAGAAATGACCGTACCACGCGCTGGAAACCGAGGAACGACCGTATGCGGGCCGCCCAAAAATATTTACGGGTTCTGCCACTGCCCGCTGCTATAAATACCCCCTACCCTTCTCATTTCACAAGCCACTTCCCCTCTCTTCAGTCCGAGAGCTCTGAGTCCACCTCTCCACCCTTTAGCCCGTTCCTCCACCAAGGAGAGCTCGAGTGAGGAGAGCCCAGCCCTGGTCCAGCCCAGCCTGACCATTGGTCCAAGCCTCCCAAGCCATCCAAGTCTTGATCCAGCCACTCGAAGCCAATCCTTGCGACACCTCCGTCCATCCAGCTACTCTTTTTCCAGCATCATCTCATTTTCATCTAGCATAAGTGCAACATTTACTTTTCTTCCAAACCCCCTGCTTCACTGAAAGCACTTTGATTATTCAAACACACAGCATGCATCTCGCATAAAGCACCTGTCAGTTCGAGCGTATGCTCTGGGCTTGCCTGTTAGTGGAACCTACCCATCAGAAACTCTTACTGTTCAGACCTGCATTCATGTACATATCACTACAAGCACTTTGATCATTCAAACACACAGCATGCATTTCGCATAAAGCACCTGTCAGTTCGAGCGTATGCTCTGGGCTTGCCTGTTAGTGGAACCTGCCCATCAGAAACTCTTACTGTTCAGACCTGCATTCATGCATCATGTCATCTATGAGAATGTACGAGGATTAAAATAGACTTTCAAGTGTTAGTTCGATTCTGTGAAGTAGAGACCGTACTTCGGTACGGGCAGTGTGTGGGGTGCTTAACCTCTTCCCACCCTGTAACCGTGATCCCTTATCTCGAATCTCTGACCGTAGATCAATAGGAGTCATTTTAGAGGAAGGAATCTTCGGATCCCCTTCTCTAACGTTTCTACGGGGTCTAGCCAACTGTAGATTCGAAATAACTGGCTAGTGGCGATTCTGGTTTTATATAAACTCATTTAAACGCATCCAGCTTAACACAACAACCAAACAAAGCCCTCGAGAACGAGGCAAGCCAGTGGCACAAACGGCGATTCGCACTCACGCATCTTCTCCTCCTTTTCCCGAAAGGAAAGGGACGAGAACGTCGTGTGGGAGTGCGGAACAGCGAGGGTCCACATACATAAAGTAATCAATGGATACAAAATCCACAATGATATTTTTCTAAACTATTAACCTTTTTTTTAGTTAGTACACCCTTACCCCTCGTTAATCACACTGTAATGTTAGCCACCCCCCTTAGGAATCGATATCAAGACCTCAAGTGTTGAAATGAGGTTATCTTTAGTCAGTCTCCCACTCAACCTATCTCCAACATTTTGGTCCAACGGGTGGATTAGCTTGATTTTAGGCCATTGGATATGACGGACCCTCATTTAGGTGTGTTAGGTTGGGCCATACAGTTATATTAGATATAAGTTGTTAAAATTTTTAAGTTATCATTTTCCTCGTGTGAGTGTGACCAAACTAATGAGTAGATTGGCCTAGTTAATAGGCCAAGTCATATTTATGTTGTTGGAGTGAGTTTGTACTGTGTTGGATGGCCTTGACTATAATATATTTTTTAAATATTTCATTATTATAAATAAAAGCAAGAGATATGGAAAACCTTAATCCTATCATCATAATATTGCACTAGTGTTTTGAAAACCTATAGAGTTTCTCTCTCTCTCTCTCTCTCTCTCTCTCTCTCTCATCCTTTTTCCTTACAGCGGTTGCAGCAGCACCCCCAACTACATCTCAATGCTTCGATGGTCAGAGGATTGCCAGATTGCCAATATTGCAACCTCGTACCAGCAGTCCTTTGACTGCATTATAGGGGCACCCAACTTTATTCTGATGGTCTTTTGATCCACTTTGGTTGCGTTTTAGTATTTCACCTCCCATCTTTCTAAAATTGCGTCAGATTGTCTAACACGACACCTTATGCTATGTGAGGAAGCTTGCGGAGCTTATAGAATTATAGCCAAGTCCTGGGGGGGGGGGGGGGGTGATTAGGATCGTGTAAAAATCCTTTTAAAAACCTTTTGTCTAATTAATAATTATAAGCTAATTAAACATGAACACTTAACTTTCCAAGCTTAAGTGAGTCTAATCATAATGACTAGCAAAGATAAGCAATTAAACTAACTAGCCAAAGCACATTGATTATAATAATGCAACATGTTGAGCTTCTAATCAACGTGTGATAATCTAGACTACAAAAGATATATCTACCTAAGCAACTAGTGTAGAAGTGAAGCTACAAGATGTGTCTGGAAATCTACCTATCAATGCATGACATACATTTCATTCCAACATTCATATAATTAACAATTAAATAAACAATGCTAGAATAGAAATAACTCAAATGATAATCTTAAACACAAGCATGTGTGTGGTTCGACTAATCTACTCTACTCTCGGTTGTTGTTCCTAACCCATGAGAACATTGAATTTCACTATAACAGAGGTTTAAATCAGCTTTACTTCTCAACATTTACACAGATTTTTGTACAGGTTCACCTCTCAACTTAAATGGAGATTTTTCAAGTTCATCTCTCAACCTAGGTATTTGACAGGTTCCACCCAACTTATAAGTCTACAGGTTCCTCTCAAGCTACACATATGCACCCATGTTGGTGGCTCCCCTTGAAGACTTGGTTTAGACCCAACAAATGAGTCAAGGCTCAACTCATGAACCTATATTTTAGGCCCGACAAATGTGCTAATGATCCACCTAGGAACCTGAATTTTATATTCAACTAATAAGTCAAGGATCAACTAAGAAACCTGGTTCGAGTTTGAAACTAAACTTTCACACTCTAACCAACAAATGGAAATAGTACAATGAACTCTCAACTTGACACTTACTTGTCGAATGAGCCCCTTGTTCAGCGCCTCTTGGGTTACTTGAGCTCTGCTCTCCCGTGCTTCAATCAGCCCCCCTTTTCTCCCTCAATCATGTTGCCGATGCTTTGGCGCCAATGCCTCAACTCCCTGATCAGCTACCTTGTATATGATGCTAAAAAAAGATGTCCAAGGTGCTAAGAGGTAGTGGTGGATTCTCTACAACTGGTAAGATTTAGTTGCCTACAATAATTCCACCTAATTGGATCTCTAGAGAGGTTTAGACCATATATATATATGTGTGTGTGTGTGTGTGTGTGTGTGTGTGTGTGTGTGTGTGTGTGTGTGTGTGTGTGTGTATATATATATATATATATATATATATAGAGAGAGAGAGAGAGAGAGAGAGAGAGAGTTAATCTTCATATGAACTTTGAATGCTCCATCTTGTGATGAATCATAAAGAAGATGACTTGGGTATGGTAGGATTAGAGCCTAATGATGTGGGCAATAAGGGTGGTTTCTAATGCTCTCAAATCCTTCTCTTAATCCCGTAAGAACTGAGCTCCGTTTATATAAAAAAAACTTCAAACAGTAAGAAAACGGTAGCCAATGGCTCACTAGCGACTAGTTGCACGGGGTCATCAACTGTCACTCAAAAAGCATCGATTGGTCTAATTAAGGCTTGGGATTAGGTCTTCTTGTTGTCCCGATTTTGGCCAATTGCGACCGGTCTCACCAAGACTGGTGACCGGTCGCACGGTCCAGTCAACTGGTCTCAATAGACTAGCAACTGGCCAAATTATGAGATGGGTCTGATGTTTGTTTGTTGACCTATTTTGCCTTTGGGTCGACTGATCGTGCTTAACTTGCGACCAATCGTTAACTATTGTTTGTGCATATTGTTTACAGCAGCTAGCACCTCTTTTATTGGCCTAACTTATCAGGTTTTTCTAAGTGTTCTAAGACTAATGAATATGACTAAGGGTTTTCCTATGTGATTAAGTCATCTATAGGTTTGGTTTTGGTTTAGGTTTAAGAGTTTTGGCTCATCAACGCATCTCATTTACTTGTTCCTTCTTTTTTAATGTAACAGGTCTACTTGAGTCTTAGTCTTTATCTTCTTTGGGCTCAACCAACACCTAGACTCATAGACCTACATAATTGACAAATAAGGTGCACTAACACTTCCAACTCCTTATAGCCTATTGTGATGACACCTTTATCATCTTTGGATCACCTCCAACTCACCAACATTATTACTGCCTCCATCATCTCCATCATCACCACCGCTGCCTTAACCACCCTCATGATCATCACTGTTGCCTCATACATATCTTTAACCCCTACTCTCCATCCTCGTTTTACTACCCTCCTACGCACTCATCGACACGTCTAGTTGTCCTTTAGTGGTGACCCAAATGCATCGTGACAGTTACTCACCGCCAGTCGGCGGCATTTTGTCGCACACCAGTGGAACTTAATTGCTTATTTTCCACAATGCAACAACATTCCTTTACGCCTTAGCAGTGCTTCGCGCACTACCCGTCAATGGCGTTTGTAGTGATACCACCACACACTGTCCGTTAGCATCTTCGAAGGCTATGCATTGTATTGTGTAAGTGACTTTGCTAACTATGTGTTTGGAATGACTTCATTATCATCTATATGTTTATAGCGTTTGCGAATGTCTATTAGCAATATACATTTGATTCTACTTATTGTAGTGATTACATGTGAAAAATTATGAATAATTTAAAAGTTGAATTTATTGGATCAATTGATCGACATCCTATCCTATACATTACAACTATAACATTAAATGGTTGTAACTGCCTTAAGTTGTTGTAACACTACCTTAAGTGGTTGTAATATGTTAAATGTGCATTGGAGGATGAAAAATGAAGTGAGGCTTTATATATGGAGGAAACCCAACACTACCAACAAGCGACCCATCACTTGATGACTGAAAATATAACAAATTCATTATTATGAGATGACAAATTAATTTTATGTAGGGGCCGTTTGACATCTCTATTAATAAGAGCTTATTTGCATATTCTAAAAAAAAAAGCTCTTATCTTAAAAATAGACTGTTTGGTAAAGCTATAATTTTAAAGTTTATTTTTTTAGAAACTAGTAAATAAGCTCTTAAAAAATAAGTGATCGGGATGTCACTTTTCTTTAAGAGCTTATTTGGATTAAGCCGGTAGACATTTTTAGTTAATTTTTAGTAAATTTGTCCTTAAACTTTTTAAATAATTCTCATCTTACCCTTTTCTCTTCTATTCTCTTTAGAATCTCTCTAAGGTGGCTCATATGATCAATAACCCATATTGAAAGTGGGGTTCCACATGATGAATGGTCCACATTAAGGTGAGCCCGTATAATGCACGGTCTACATCAAAAGGTGGGCCCCACATGATAGATGTCCTATGTTGAGCTCTGAATTGTGCATATTTATACCCCAATTCATCACACATTTACTCTTATTGAATCATTAAAAGACCCATCTTATGAATGTATTTGTGTTTGTAGGAATGAAAGAGATCTCATGAATTCAACTTAAAGGACTACTTTAGAGCACCTTGAAGATTAATGGAAGAAGAGCTTAAAGGTGGAGAAAAGAAGTAAGAAATAGAAGAAAGAAAAAGAAAAAAAAGAAGAAAAAAGACAGTCTCAAAGACCGGTTGTGCGACCGGTCTAAAAATTAAAGAAATTATGCTGAACTAGCTAGACAGATTTTAGTCATTTCCGACCGGTCTTTAGGAGTCTAGAAACTTAAAAATCAGTTTTGTCCGTTGAGATTTTGAGCACCGATCGGTCGGCCACCAACCTGACTACGTAACTACTTACACAATTCTCGAAGATTTTAAGGCGGTGCGTGGTTTTTTGCTATAAAAGGACACCATCACAATCTTCATAATTCATCCTAGAAGAGTGCTATTCGTGTTAGAGGTGAAGAAGATCAAATGAGAGCTTCTACAACTTTGATTTTCGAGTTTCTTCTAGTTTAATGTTTAATTTTCTTAGTTTTCTTTTGAGTTTTAGTTCAACCTTCTTCATGGTTGGCTAAACCTCTTAGTTAGAGCTAAGAGGGGAAGCCTATAGTCGTTTACAATACTTAGTTTGATTTAATTCAAGTACTTTAAAGTTTAATGATGAACAATTTTAGTTTTTCTTTGAAATAAACTTGATAATTTTAGTTTAATTTTCTATTTCTTATGATGTGTTCACATGTGATATTTTGATTTGCTAAGATTGATCAATGTGGTGTTGTTAAGAAGATTTTAGGTTTTAGAGATCTTAGATTCATCATGATATGATGGATATTATGTGGTCTTGTAAACCAAGTATTTTAAATGCTTATCTAGAGCTAAAATAGAAGAAATTCATATCTTTTGGCTTAATCTGAGATGGATGTTTTATGGATTAATATTGATTTAATTGAAGTTTAATTCATAATTCTAAATCAAGTTTAGTAATATGATTTGAGGAAGACCATGATATAATATTACTTGTTTTGTTAAAGAATTGGCATGTGTAATTGAATATGCCCAATGCCTTAGTTGTTATATGTTGTTGTCCACGTAAATTTTGGATGGCTGGCGTCAATAAAACACTTACATCATGGTGGGCCCTACTACGGAGCTTGGGACACGTTGGGCCAAAAAAAAAAGGGGCTGCACGGGGAAAGATTACTCCACGTTTCTCACATGCGTGTCCCTAACGTGTTCGTGGGTCACACGAGCGACTTCTCTAGAGTCACATCACATGCCTTTTTCTTTTTTTTTTGTTCCAGCCTGTGTCGCCGCCCACTGGGGCCCACATGCCGAATGGACAAATGATCGAAACCGTCCGTGTCGTGGAGATGACATACGGGCCACCTTAAGAAACTTGATATGAAAAGATGATTGTGACCATCACTATCTTTGAATGAAGTTGGAACAACAAAAAAATGAGAATTTTCAACGGCTCATATTCAACTCTAAAAATCAAAGTTTCTGATCTTTACTGAAGTATGATTATGATTAAATAACTTAGGTTTGGTAGTAAAGAGAACATGCACAGTTCATGATCGGACCATCTCAGTATGTGGGCCCAAGTGGTAGCGACACAGGCTGGAGAATGCGTCGCGGCAGAGGCAAAACGAACTCGCGGATTGAGCGCACTCAGTAACTCAGTCCGCTAAGCGTATTGAGTAAACTCTGTGGGGCCCACGGTAATTTATGTATTTTATCCACTCCGTCCATCCATTTTACCAGATAATTTTAGGGCTTTATTAAAAAACTAAGCATATCCAATTCTCAAGTGTACACACCACATGGAACAGTTCTGTGAATTGAATATCTACCGTTGAAAAATTATTGAGGGGCACAGAAGTTTCGGATCAAGCTGTATTTTTATTTTCACTTCATCCATGTCTGTATGGTCTTATGAAAAGGTTGGACCACAAAATAAACATCACCGTGGGCCCTGGGAAGGTTTCAACGGTGGAGATCATTATTCCCACTGTTTCTTGTGGTGTGGTTCACTTGACCTTTGTATATCCTTCAATTTTTTTGGGTCAACCCCTAAAATGAGCTGGAAGGCTGATGGACGGCGTGGATAAACCACATACATTCAAGGTGGCCCAAACAGGGTTTACTCAGTACGATGAAAGCGTACTGAGTTACTCACTACGCAATCCCAAATGACAAGCCTTCCGTACTCTCTCCTCCCTACCATGGGCCCCACTCCCATAAAATTCCAACGTCACCATGGTGAGGAACGTGTGGGTCCCAAGTGTCCCATCATGATAATGACACGTGGCACCAACAAGGAAAATTCATCCCAGCCAAAGGGAAGGTCTCAACGAAAGTGCCTCACATGGAAAAAAAAATACATATATATATTATAAGACTGCCTCCTCCCTAAAACGGATCACGATAGCCAAAATCCTCCCCAGCAAGATGTCTGATCCCTCCTATACACCACAAGAACCGTCCAGAATCCGTGATCATGGATTCCCGGCCCACCATCTTGATCACCAGCTGTTCGAGATCTCCGATTATCTGATCTTCGACGACGGATCAGAGGAAGATTCGATATCATCGAGGATTGATTTTTCGGAGAATCCAGCCTCTTTGATCCACACCATCAACAATTCGGGCCCCACCAACAGGGCCACCATGCCCAGTAGTAGCATGCAAATGTAGTGCTTCAAAATTTTACTACTTACTCAATATCAAATGGCTGTTATTTTATCTAATTATGGTGATTATTCATGTGATTGTAGGAATAATGGAAGCGGCGGCGAGAGGATTGGAGCGGACGTCGGGTTTAGAATCGCATTTCGGACTAAATCGGAACTCGAAATCTTGGATGATGGATACAAGTGGAGGAAGTATGGGAAGAAACAAGTCAAGAACAGCCCAAACCCAAGGTAAGTGCTTAAAAAACATTATTACAAGTAAACCTAATTTCGCCGCAAATCAAAAGATTAAAATGCTAATTCCATTTAAATAACTAAAGAAGTTGCAAATCTTTAGTACTTTGTACACCCAAAATTCATTCACACTTGTTAATGGTGCAATTTTATGTGGGGCCCAAGTGGGCCCACCTATGATCAAAAAAGACTTTTGGGTAGGAAGAATCTATGCCGTAGATTGCAAATGACCTAAAAATAACCATGATTGGTTAATCAAAGCTAAATTAAGGGGGAGAAATGGATGGTGAAATATAAAAATATGGTATTTCCATCCATTTTTTAAGGCCCTTGTGATCAACTGATCAAGGCAATATTGGCGGTCTAAAAATCCGTGGCCGACCTCCCCTATCCAACAGTCCACCATAATCGTATGTGTCTTCACTTGGGCCACACATAAATTCGCATTACATAAGCTATAAAGAATGAAGAATTAGTAGTGGATGATAGTTCAAGATTTATACCATATTTGCATGTGTGGAGCTGTTTTTGTGGTTGCACATAAGCATTCTTATGTAGAACTCAACAACTCATTAGCATTTTAATGAGATTTATTTTCAATGTCTGATCGACGGACGTGATTGATTGATTAAATGGGTGGGACCAGGAACTATTATCGATGCTCGGACGGAGGTTGCCCGGTGAAGAAGAGAGTAGAAAGAGATTCAGCTGACTCAAGCTACGTGATCACAACGTATGAGGGCATACATAACCATGTGAGCCCAACTGTAACATACTGCAGCCCTCATCACAACTTGGGTTCGGGCTCTTCGAGCCAGATGTCACTGGTGGGCCCACATGCATGATCCTTGCAAGCCATTTCAGTCGTCTTCGTCGTAGGAAGCAACAAGCACTGAGAAATGTTCACATGCAGCCTTGTATGGATCGAAAGTACTTATACATATGGTGCTTTCATTCCCTCCAGCTTGTCACTTGTTTTATATCATCGGAGAAATCTGGATAGTCCATTCATCAGGTGGACCACCATCGAAATGAATGGATGGCGATGGTCCAAATCAATGTATGTGATGTTCATGGTATAACCAACATTTTCATGGATTGGATTATCAACTGGAATTACACATTAGCAGAAAATAAAAGACGATGTATATTAAAAGTTTCATACAGCTCTGTATGTGAACATTTCTCAAGTTCGTTCGGATATAGACCGAGGTATGGTGTAAATGGCATTGTGTGGTATATGAAACTAGCGATGCCTGTGATGTGGATAGATCATAAATAAATGGATGATGTATTTGTATGGCTCTCTCTCTCTAATGTATTTGTATGGCTCTCTCTCTCTCTCTCTCTCTCTCGTCCCTTCATGCATTTGAAAAGGTGGGTGTCGTTCCTTTCTGCATTTGAAAAGGTAGGGCCGCAGATGGCTCATCTGAATTTGTGATTGGACATTTTTCATAGCAAGCATCTCGACCCTTGGTGTTTCTTGCTATTGAATAGATACTAAAGGATAGCTACTATCGCCTGATACGTGTATTATGCTAGTTGGTTGATGAAGAGAGGGCTGAACCAAATGAACGGTCCAGATTGATGTCCCAAACCCAACTAGATCATTTTCCAAATATGTGTGGCTGTAGCGAACTTTTATTTCATTTCACTTTCACTTGTTACAAACGAGGTTGGCTAATCCATGCATAGTCCAGATCCTATTAGGTTGAGCTGAAGCATGCGAGTGGGATTCTAGCTGTCCATCAGGTGGGCCTTGCCATATATCCTTCCTCCTTCACTGATCATATTGGTCAACTCATCAGGTGGACTACAGTGTCCAAAACAAAATAGATGGCTAAAACAAGTTACACTGGCTATTTATTAATTTGTTTTGTACCCTATGGCCCACCTGATTATAGACCATGAATTTTCTTTGATGGCACGAACTAAATGAGGTCCACTTGATGGATAGTTTGGATGTTTATTGCATGTGCTGTAAAATTTTGAGATGAAAAATTATATATATATATATACTAATCACACCTAATCAAATATAACAAAAAAGAAAAAAAAAACGTGAGGAGAATCTATAAAAAAAAAGAAAAAAAAAAGAGGATATAATTCTATAGATTCTCCTCACATTTTTTTTCCTTTTCTGTCATGCTTGATTAGGCATGATTAGCTGAGATTAGATTGTAATTTATTATTATTTTCTTTTAGAGGTCATTCCTCTTGTATAAATCCATGTTACCCTCAATGTATAAATCCAATGTTAACTAATTTTTAATTACTAAATTTTATATGGTATTAGAGTCTTTTCAGAGTTTTTCTTCATTCTTCGTAATTGTGAAGATTTCCTCTTTTACAAGATCCTTTTTCTATCATAACATTATCAAAATTTTTACTCTTTTTTACTTATTTATTTATTTATTTTTAAACCCATCAAACACCCTTCTTCTTAATCTCCAACAATCTCACTTTCGGAATCCAACCTGCACAATCTAATCTCGCCTAATCAAATATGGTAAAAAGGGTAATCAAATATGGTAGGGGGGGGGGGGGGGGGGGGGGGGTGTGAATGTGAGGAGAATCTATACAAATTATATCCTTCCTAATGTCTGCTATCTTGTCATGTAGGTGGCATGTAGAGGGGTTGAGCCATCCACACCATGGGAAGAACAAACCCCATAACCATGCGTTAGCTTGCACGGGCACATGTTCATAAGTTTGAGTGGACACACACGCATGAGTATCTATGCATTGTTTGTCTCTTGATTTCAGATCTTTTGAGGAAGAGGTTTGCTAGAATACATCCCAATGGGTCACAGTAGAATGCATTTGAACTTTAGCCTTTGGAACTTTGTGCTCATCTTGAAGTACAATGATGAGCAATTGAAGTCGCATTAAGCTCTAAATCTCCAGTAGAAGGAAACAACAGGTATTTTCTCATATCATGTTGTCCCTCTTATGAGGATTGAGTTTCTTTTTGTTTTGAAAATCTCCGTTATGGCCTGAAAAACCATTTCAGGTGGGAAAGCTGTTTTCATCCATTATGGGAGAGAACAGTTAAGGAAAAGGCCATCAATGGCCATATGCCCCGACACATCTTTCAATAATTCAAACTGTTTATATGCTGAGGCTCACCTTGGATGGGTGATTAAAAAAACATACAAAAGCTCATGGATCAGACTATTTTAACCCTTTGGTCATTTAACTCTTTTGTTTTGAAACATTGACGGTCTCTCTAACCTTTTATAAGTAAAAGGGTTCAAATATTTCAATCTGGGTGTGTTTTTTAGTACCCTCCATCCACGGTAAGGCCCACTATATGAACGGTTTGGGTCATTGAAATGGTTCCTGATCCAACCATTAAAAGGTTCAACGGGGCACTAGCATCTGTTGAAAATGAGTGGCAGTATGCTAAGATGGGGATTTGAAATGATCTTTATTGAGGCCATAAACACAAGAAATGGGTAGGCCAGTAGTCCATTTTAATAAAGGCCTATTGGGGCCAAACCCAACTGACTCTAGGTTGGGTTGGCCATTAATTCGCCCGTGGAACCTAGAAAAGATTCTCTGTGGCCTAGCCAGCCTGTTTATACCTCTTCCCTTAACCTTAAGGATTGTTAAAATATGATCAGTGGTCCAAATTCAAAGAGAGCATTGTCCAGTTAATGGTACTCTTGGCTTGTAGACCATTCACAATGGGGCTCCCGATTTGGACGGCCCTGGTACGCTATGGTACTGGATGAGTCACCACATCAGTGTAATCCAGAGGTTATGCATTATTAATACAATGGGACACGATTTGGACGGTCTGATTTCAGCGCATGTATGCCGTGTGGACAAATCACCACCATTTCAAAAATGATGGTGGACCGCCTTCATTTATATTTTCTTTTTTTTTTGGGGGGGGTTTTTACCTAAAATTTCTGTAGTATATAATATTCTTAACATGCTCTGACTGTTTATATTTACCAAAATGTTTCTCCGATGGTACCCAGGGGTTAAAAAATTGAAATAGAACACAGAACATAAGCTCGTCTTTCTGCCCAGAAGGGAAATCTACTCCCTAAAATCAAGAGCTATATTGATCCTAACTTGTTTTATTTTCGAAAATCTAATCGATAACTGGTTGCATGACTTAATTTTAGATGTGGGTTTGAAAGCCATTTACTTTTATGATTTAGGTGGATCATATGATTGAAAACACTGTACACGGCAGTGATACCCACCCTCCAAACTAACTCCCTTGGTATGACCTACTTAAATTATAAATTGTCTTAATTCTTAGGTCCTAAGCCTAAATATTGTTGTGGAATTTAATAGTACTTTGGGGGTGGATTTCTTATAATTGTCGCAGTGGATCCTATAAAAAATCAATGTTGGACATGCCTCTAAATTGCTTCCTTTTGTGTGGCCCATTTGAATCATAGGTTAGCTTAGTTTTTTAGCCCTAGCCCTTGTATGGAATTATACAACTAATGATTGGAGTGGATTTCACATATGCATTACAGTAGGTCTGGCCAAAATTTGACAATGTCATCCTTCTCCCAAGAGCTTGAAGAGATTTAGCTTGCCTATTTAATAACAACAACAATTGTTGTTGTTGTTTAATAGTAGGCATTCAATCAATCACCACCATTTCCTATGGTGTGGTCCACTTGAGATTTAGATCTGCTTCATTTTAAATCTCATGCCCTAAAATGAGTTGGCAAATGGATGAACAGAGTGGATAGACACATGCATTAATGTGGGACCAGGGTCATGGCCTAACTAGACATGATAACACCGAACCTCACTAAATCTGCTCCCATCCAAATAGTGGGTGACAGCAAAGGGACGTGAATTGCCTGGGAAAGGCTTTCGCGGGGAGTTCTTGCAGTGTGGAGAGAAGTTCGATTTTAATTTTTTAATAGGGCTTGCTATGATGATTATAAAAAATCCACTCCAACTATTAAAATCTACAAAAATATTTTAAGTTTAGGATTTGATTTAGGTAGATCGAAAATAGTTTTGAGGGTGGGCATCGTTCATATAATTCACCCAAATCATGGGGCTGATTTTTTATACATATGTCTAAAATTATGCCACATAAGCAGTGATTGCATTGAATTTTCAAAAACACAAGAAGCTAGGGCCAATGTAACTTTTTTGGAACATCATCCCCCTCTGCAGTGTGGAATGACTGGGCTTCTGCTCCATGAAAGGTAAGTTTGACTTCTCATCTGTGCTGTTAGAGGAATATTTTTGTAAATATGAAGAATTAAAGCATGTTAGGAAAAAATCATATGCTCTGAGAAATTTTTGTATAAAAACTTTTATTTTCATTTTTTTTTTTTAATTTGCTTTGAAATTTCTTCAGGCAAAATAATTTCAGTGAAAGGATAATTGGTGGCATGCTTTCGGACGCGGATTGCGTCCGACCAGAGGTCGGACCTTTAAGCGTCCGACCAGATCTATACGAGGGCCCACCATGATGTATCAGTTTATCCAGGCTGTCCACTTATTTTCTGAGATCATGTTAATGTAAGAGGCCAAACCTGAGGCAGATCCAACGGTGTTATGGTCCACACCAGAGATAACTCTTGCAGTTAATGCAACTTGAATTTATGCTACGTGCATTTAATGACCATTTAATGCAACCCAATCTTGCTATTTGGTGTGGTGGACTACAGCGTTGGATCTTATATATTGGTGGGTTCATACCTTAACATGATCTTATAAGAGGGATGAACGGCTTGGATAAACCGATACATCACAGTGGGTCACGAAACAGTTTTGGTCGGACGCTTAAAGGTCCGACCAAGGTCGGACGCAATCCGCGTCCCATGCGTTATTAGGGAATGATCCCATGCATACGAAGTTATGGTAATTATCATATGTTCGAGCTATGTGGGGGCCTACCAGTTATGATTGAGTGGAATCCAAACCGTGAATCCAGTTCATCTCATCATATTCACCGTACGACCCAACAATCATCCATAAAAAAGACTCGATGGGACACACCACAGGGGATCTATGTACATTCACCCTTAAAACAATATATTCACTTGTTGTGGCCCACCTAAAATTCAGAACGGACTTTTCTTCATTGTTTCTGGTAATCCTCATGGGAATCACCTTATTACTGGCTTTGATTGCATATACATGACACGGTGGACCCAAGTTTCTATGGTGCACGTCCCCATTCCCATGTTTCCAATTGTTTCCTTTGGTGTGGCCCACATGAGTTATGATTCAGGCTGTATTTTGGAATCTGGGACTATAATTGGAGGGCACACCTAATGGACGGGTTGGATGGAAATCAAACATTATGGTAGTCCCCAAAAATCTCGGACATATGGTAATTCGGGTGCATTCAAACGCGTGATCACTACCTTCTTATCCATTACTTGCACCCACGGGGAAATTACCCAAGTTCTTCTCAAGTGTCATTGATGAGGGTGAATCAGGACCATCCATTGCCGATAAAAGAACGGAAGGCTAGGATGTTGATTTGATGACACGAAAGGGACGCGCATTGCGTCCGACCATATCAGTGTGGGGGCCCACCCTGATGTATCCGTTTATCAACGCCGTCCATTCATTTTCTAAGATCATTTTAAGGAATAAATCTAAAAAACGAGGAATATCCAACGCTCAAATGGGCCACACCAAATAGAGTGAGCAGAACCTGGTGACGTCATCACTACAGTGCACTGCTCAGTGATGTCGTCACCAAATTCCGCACACTATTTGGTGTGGCCCACTTGAACGTTGGATCTGCCTCTATTTTGGACCAATATTCTAGAATGATATTTTAAAATGAATGAACGGAATGGATAAACGGATACATCAGTGTGAGCCCCCCACTGATCTGGTCGGACGCTTAATGGTCCGACCAGTGGTCGGACGCAATCCGCGTCCCTTTACGAGATGAAAGGAACTTCTTCAACTTGCAGTGGAGTCTGAATATGAGTTTGCTACAGGATAACCGGTGACAATGACATGTAAACCTTTGAGAAACGAACAGGCACTGCCGGCAGTACCATAAGCTTACTCGGACGCTACCTTTTATGCCCGTGTGTTTCCCGTGCAACTTTACCTGGGAAGTGGGATCGTTGGGGGCCACCTTGATTTATGTTCCTTATATCCACACCGTCCAGACGTTTTGAAAACACATTTTAGAACATGATCTAAAAAATGAAGCAGATCTAAATCTCAGGTGGACCATAGTGCGGGAAACGGTGGTTATCGACCATTAAAAACCTTTTGTAGGCCATAAAAGTTTTGGATCAAGCTGATATTTTCTTGGTCTCTTCATCCAGGTATTTGTGACCTTATCAACGGGTTGGATGGCAAATAAAAATTCCGGTGGCCGCCATGAAGTTTTTAATTGTAGAGATTCAATAACAAATGTTCCCTGTGGTATGGTCAACATAAGATTTGGATCAGCTTCAATTTTGGCATCTTGCCCTAAAATAAGCTGAAAAATGGATGGAAAGAGTCGATTTAAGTTACATACATCACAGTGGCCCCAACAGTTAGGGATCCACCAAAACCGCACCCTTGAGAAATGAACAGGCACTGCCGGCAGTAGCTGGACTGGGTGGTGAGGAGCTCACGGGCGCGGATTTCCTGCGAAAGCCTCGCGGAGGAAGTTCCTGCGCGCTGGCAACCAAGGTGGGCCCACAGTGATGTTGTTTGATAAATCCACCCTGTCCATCCGTTTTGAGAGATCATTTTAGGACATGCGAACAAAAATGAACCTGATCCAAGACTCAAGTGGGCCGAAAACGTGAGGATTGAACGTCCACAGTTGAAATATTTGTGGAGCCACAGGAGTTTCGAATCAGGATAATATTTGTGTTTCCAGTTCATCCCAGTAGTAGTGACGTTATGAACGGTATGGATGTCATATAAACATCACTGTGGATCCCAGGGAGGTTTCAACGGTAGTAATTTACCTAGGCCTGCACACAGGTCGGGTTAGGGTCGGGTTGGGCCCAACCCTGGACCGAACCTAAATATATTTTAAGGTCTGCGTTTCGGTCGGGGTCGTGACGGGGTTGAGCTTACCCAACCCTAACCCTACCCTACTTGTAAAAGGGCCAACCCTAACCCTACCCTACCCTATATGTTAAACTGGGTCGGGTCGGGTCGGGTCGGGTCGGGTTGGGTTAGGACTATGTTCCTATGGTGTGCTCCACCTAAGATTTGAGTCAGCTTCATTTTTGGTATCATATCCTAAAATGATCTTTTAAAATGGTTGGATGGTGTGGATTTAAGACACATAATTAGGGGCCACCTACCTTGGTGGATCCCGGATGTCACTTAATCTGCTCCCTGCGAGTGTCAGATGAGCACAGCTTGGGTGGGAGTCGATGAGACCCGGAACCAGGCATGTGAGTGAGACCCTAACCATGAGGCTCACCTTGATGTATATATCATAAATCCATGCCGTCCATCTACATTTCCAGATTATTACAGGACGGTCCCAAAATGGAAGCAGATAAAAGCTTTAGGTAGACCACACCACAAAAATCAGTGGTCATTGAACTCCCACCATTAAAAGATTCTAGAGTCCACCCTAATGTTTATTGACCATTCAACCTATTGATAATTCTATATAGATATTTCTAAAAGCAATAAACTGGTTTAAACGGGGCGGTTCGGGTCGGGTATACACGGGTCGGGGTACGGGTCGGGTCAGGCGGGTTTGGCATGTACCCTAAACCGTACCTAAATTAAAAAGGGTCCTGGTGCATCTACTCGGGACCGGATCTTTTTCTCAATCGGGTCGGGACGGATCGGGTTTCTACCGGGTCGGGTCGGGCGGGTTGGGGGGGTTAACGGGGCAGATGTGCAGCCCTAAATTTACCTACCCACCTTTTCCTTTAGTGAGGCCCACATGAGTCTTGGATTCGGTTCATTTTTGTATTCATATCTTAAAATGATCTTCCAAAACGGATGGACGGGGTGGATTTATCAAAAAACATCACTTTGAGCCCCACATTGGTTCCCAGCGCAGGAACTTCCTGCGCAAGGCTTTCGCAGGAAATCCGAGCCCGGAGCTCACCACCCACCTCCATGGTGAGATGATGTGGCAAGATTTGATTGGCGAGGCATACACATAGAGATGGGCCTAGGTCTTTTTAAGATTTTTGAGAGCGAATTAGGTGTTAACCCGCTAACAGCTTAGTGAGTGTTACCCCTACCGTTTGGCCCACCTTGATGGTTTTATGTATATCCATGCCATCCATCCTTTTCTTCATACCATTTTAGGATGGGGTACCAAAACTTATTTAGATCCAAATCTCAGGTGGACCACTCCACAGGAAATAGTAATGATTCAGTGCTTCATCATTAAAAAATCCAAAGGGCCCATCGTCCCATTTTCTTAATGTTTATTTTCAATCCAACCTATTGATAATGTCAAGAAGATCTGGTTGAAGGGAAATCACAAAGATGAGATTGATCCAAAACTTTTGTGGCCCACAAAACGCTTTTAATATTTATTCATCACTATTTTTATTGGTATGGTCCAACCGGGATTTGAATCTTTTTATAATTTGTGTTCTTGTCCTAATATAAGAGGGAATAACAGATGGACGACGTGGATTTAAAAAAATACATCAAGGTGGGCCCAACATGGTTAGGTTAATACCCACTAAGCTATTACTAGGGCTGAAAGTTAGTCGGGTTCAACTCGTGACCCACCTGACATTGGGTTGGGTTTGAGCAGTAAGTATTTGATCGATCTCGAGCTTGGGCTATGTAAACACCAACCGATAAAGCTTGGGTTGAGGTATCGGATTGCCCGACTCAATCCGAACCCGGTTAATATATAAGTTACTTATGATTTTATTATATTTTAGTTAAGTAAACTTATTAGTTTATATTATTCTAGTAAGTAAATTTATAATGATTGAAATTTGATATGTTTAAGTATCAAAGGAGTAATTATCCTATATTTTAACTTGTTTGTTTAGTAAAAGTAAAGTTCTTTACAATAAACAACTACACATATAATTAATAAAGGCATGGGTACAAAAAATAGGATGTATATTGAAATATAATAAACAAGTGTAATAACAAAAATATTAGTATATATCAACCAGCCAACCCGATCAACCCGACCAAACCCACTTGGGTTGAGAATTCTCAACTTGGGGTTGGGTTGGGTTGGGTTGGGTTGGGTTGCATCAAGGTTGAGGTATAGGAACCTTGGGTTGGATTAGGGTTGACCACCAATCCCACCCAACCCGCCCGACTTTCAACCCTAGTTGTTACCCGGGTAACAGCTAATTCACTCTCAAGATTTCTAGGCTGAGTTCATATTCCACCCATCTCTGACAGCATATGGCCCCACCAATTAAATTTGGCCATGTCATCTTGTTGTGAGCTCCTCGGATTAGGTGAGACCCCGAATCCACCAAGGTGAGTGGAGCCGTTGTGATGGATATGACTAGATCCACACCATCCATCTGTTTTGAAAGTTTATTTTAGAGTATGATCCAAAAAAATGAAACAAATCCAAATCCCAGATGGGCCGTAGTATAGGAAACAGTGGTGATTGACCATTAAAACTTCATGTGGGGCAAAAAATTAAGCTTTAGATCAAGACTATATTTATGGGGTCTCTTCATATAGGTGTTTGTGACCTTATCAACAGGTTGGATGGCAAATAAACATTCCGATGGAATCCATGAAGTTTTCAATGGTAGAGATTCAAGCACAACTGTTTCTGTGGTGTGTTCAACCTAAGATTTGAGTCAGCTTCATTTTTGGGATCATACCCTAAAATGAGCTTTCAAAATGGTTGGATGGTGTGGATTTAAGACACATACATCACTGTGAGCCTCACAGTCAGGGGTCTCACCCACCTCGGTGGACCCGGGGTCTCACCTATTCCGCTCCCCTCTCCACCCATTCCGCATCCCTTGCGTGGATGGTAGAAGCACCACTAAGCATAGTTTAGAAGTTCAACTTGAGTCGCCCGAGTCAACTCAACTCCATGAATTTATCATACTGTGAGAAAACTCAGGTAGGAGCTCAGATTTGAGTATTGACTCAATAAATCTTTGCCAGAACCTGATAGAACTAGACTCAGGCTCACCAGCACACGAGCATATTTAATTTTTTTCCATAAAAATGTTATTGAAAAAAATTAAGTGTGGCCTGTCCAATTATCAGGTGGGCCACAGTTATAAAAAAAAAAAATTACTGTTTAAAAATGTCTGGGATCAACTCCGATTTGACATATGTGTAGTTTAAAGGCACCGTTCGACTTAATCAAAACCATTTATATGGTGGGACGGGTTGTTGATGGTAGGAATGTTCACAGAAAATTCTTCTAAAGGACTAGGTCACATCATCCCTCAATTCATTCTTTTACGTGTAGGGCTGGCCCTGTAGGACAGGGTCATAGGAACTACAACAGGACTTTTAGTTTAGGAAACTAAGGGCTTGTTTGATTTTTCAATTCTTTGTAAATATTTTGTAAATGAATAATTATTACTCTTTCACCAGGTTTTACAATCCATCAAAATTTTTGCTTTGAAAACCAATCCAAAAGAGTTGGACTAAATTTGTGGGCTCCACTGTGATGTATATGATATATCCGTTTTGTCCATCTATTTTAGTTGAACATTTTAAGGCATGAGTTGAAAAATGAAGCAGATCCAACACTCAATTGGCCTACACCAAAGAAAACAGTGGCCCCATGAAGTTTTTAACAGTGTTTGATTTCCTTTTTCCCGTGGTGTGATCCACAGGTACTTTGGATCTGCCTCATTTTTTTATTCATGCCATAAATTCAGTTGGCATAATGGTTAGATAGTGTGGATAAGTGGCATACATCACGGTGCGGCTCACAAATATTCTTGGTTTTAGCATCTAAAAAGTAGGCAGTCAAATAACAAAAATGCTTAAAATACTTAAGAAAATAATTATTACCCATTTTGAAAAACTAAATAGGCTTTAAGAGGAGTCAAAACTTACCTGCCCTAGCTAGGCCCATTGCCACCCTTAGGGGCCATTTGATTATTGAAAAAGATCCATTTTGAAAGTTGTCTTCATTGGGTATATCTATATGGTTGTCTGTAACTATCATTAGGTTAGTAACATTCAAATATAAGGTTGTTAAAAAAAAGTTGATAATTTAGATTAGAAAATTTAGATATAAATTTGGTTTTAGTCCATTTTCATCTAAAATATACGAAGTAGCTATATTTTGTACACCCACAAGGCACGTGTACTACATGAATCACATGTGTGTTGAGTGTTGATGCGGTGACATCTCCTCCCGGAAGCCTTGTTTCTTAGCCTACCTACAAAGCTCTCTCTTGTGGTGGTCTATATAAGGGGAAATATCAGAAGCTGAGAGAGGGTATCTTTAGAATTTTCTTTCTGTGTGAGAGACTTTTTATGCAAAGAAAGTCGAAGTGAGAGATAAGCCTTGTATTTATATTTTCTCTTATTTTAGTGAGGAAAAAATGCTTCATATAATTGTCCCATGAATGCAAGAATATTTTTGAACCATGTGAATCCTCATCTCTTTTCTCTTCTTTTGTTTAGCTTTTTGAATTTTTTGTTTTAGATATTTTCTTTCATATTTGTGTTGTTGCCATTGAATGTTTGCAAGTGCAGCTGCGCAACAACAAATTTGACCTTTAAGTACCCTACATGTGTAGCATATGCCAATACTCATATTTACATAACTCATATGTGCCACATATGTTACCATGCATATTCAAGTAACTAACATGTGCAAGCGTATATCTTTGAGTAACCCACACGTATAGTAGCATATACAAGCAGATTACATGTCTACATGAGCCTATTGTTTATAGGAGCCACATATGCCTGCTCATATAAAGCATTTGACAAATGACAACTAACCGGGCAAAATAGTCTACCCCTACAAGCCTATTTAGACAAGTCTTGATTGGACATATACAGTAAAAAAGTTCCATTCAATGAGAACTTTTATGGTAACTAAATGGCTCCTAAGAGTACCTAAAAAATTTTGGGTCAACAAAAATATCTATAGATAAAAATGGCTCGTAAATTAGATCACATGATTTAGAATAAGAAATGCATATAGGTTGGCAATTTAGGTAATGTTTAGGTGTAGCAATGGGCTGGGTAGACCTAGCCGGTACCTGAACCTAACTTGACATGGGCTGGATATGGATGCAGATAAATGAGGTGGGTTTATGTATTAATTTGAGCCTAATTAATATTGGGTTGGATCTTAAGATCCGCTTTTTGGTTCGTTAATTGGGAGAAACATAGTCTTAACGATCGGCAATCATCAAAAGCGATCTATGGCTATCCCTAACACGTGCCCTATATGCATCTATGTTCAATGTTGAGATGGTTAATCATCTCTTCATCCATTGTTCATTCGCAAGTTGTGTTTGGTACTCTACTCCAAGTAAATTCAATATGGATTGGTCCATACCTCTTGAGGTGGGAGATCTCTTCTCAGCTTGAAAGTAGGATGCCATAGATTTCAAGCTGATCCAATTATGGATAGGGCACACGTGAATTTGGGTGTTTTGGGTCATTAGACATTGTTTTTTATGATGTGGTCCACCTAATGATGGGATGGTCATAATGTTTTGGACATCCCATCATCACAGTGGAGCTCACTTGATGAGCGAGTTGGATGGCATATACAATATGGTGTGGCCAACACAAAGTGCCTTAAAAAGAAAATTTGGCAGGTGAAAGAAGAGAATTAGATATTTTGACAAGTGTGATGAGCCAATAGTTGATAAGTGACACTAATTCATGTTAATGGTAGTACGTGTAGGTGTGGGTACAAGTAATTGACACTATTTAAAAAAAAATCAAATAATAAACGAGTATCCAATACTTAATGTATGAACATGTGTGACAGCTTAACCTATATATGGGTGAATACCCATTGGTGGGCAGGTGTTCATGTACTCATAATAAAAGTAATATGTGAGAATTAAGACTGGCATCATGAAGTGGATCTGCCAAAATAAAGCTGATCCATTCAATAAGTGGGCCACACATATATGTTGCTATGGATTATGGGACCTTTTATTAATTTTTATGATTTATCTCACCTAGGGTGTGTTTAGTTGCAAGAAATTTTATGAAATATTTTGCACTAAATTAAATTGATAGTAATGAATTATTGTGAAATTTCATGATATTTCGTGCAGCCAAACGCGCACAATTAAACTTGGAGTAGGTGGGTTGTCGTGAAAAGTGATTACAGACGACTTGGGTGGTCCATCTCCATGGCACCGGTTGTAGGTACCTGCTCACATATGAACTTTTCAAGAATAGCATGTGAAACGTGGTACTTCATCTGCTATATGAGTCAAAGCAAATAAAAGGTGATTTGACTTATACATGCACACATGCATTGCTCCCAGTAGGAAGAGGCCGTTGTCATTTGAATGGAAACACCTCCACCCCAAAAGGTTCCCCTCATTATTGGGGAATGAAAATAATTAAAAAATTAGGTGTCTGGTAGTGACTACACATGCCATTGGGTGAAAAACATTGCCATCATACATTGGTCTGTGGGTAGGAGTGGCAATGTGTCAGATTAGGGTCAGGCCAGGCTGGGCCAGACCTTGCCCGTAGCTTTAGACACAAGGCCTAAGCCCAGCTTCTGTCCGGGCCCGCCTCAGCCTGAAAATTGAGAAAATCCCTATATCACACTTGAGCATTCCCATTCTATTTGTTAATCAAGCAGGCCACACATGCACAGAGAAGTAGACATGTAGAAGAATGGAACAAACATCTACATTCGAGATGGATGGGTTGCCTAGATGAGGATTGGCATGATATATTTGTAAGATATAGTACACGTAAGTCAGGTTGGGTTGAGTAGAGCTGAACATGAGCTAAGTTAACTTGGTTAACTCGCTTGGCCTGGCTCAGCTTGAATAAGCTCGATTAGAGCTCGTTCAAGCTGAGCTGAGCTTTTGAGCTTGAAATAAATTTGAGCCGAGTTCAAGCTGACCCAAGCTTGGCTTAACTCAGTTTGAAGCTCAACTCAAATTTGACTCGGTTCAACTCGGACCAGTGTATATATATATATATATATATATATATATATATAGAGAGAGAGAGAGAGAGAGAGAGAGAGAGAGAGAGAGATTTTGCATGCCCTAATCCCTACCCTTTAAAAAACTCGACTTCTAAGCTTGAACTCTAACTTGGCTCAAACTTGGCTTGAGTTGGCCTGAGCTACTGACTGACTCGAGTAGAGCTCACCAGTCAGGCTCAAGGATCGAGTCTAGCCAAACTCAAGCTGAGGTAGGTTGTTGGCTGAACCGAGCTCAGCTGCACCAAAATTGACTTGGTTCGATTCATGTACAACTCCAGTGTTGAGCCAAGTCAAAATGACTTTAGCCCAAGCCCACCCAAAAATTGATCGGGCCATACATCCAAGGCCCAAGCTTGACACATGGGCCAAGCTAGTAGGTCCAAGCCCAACCCAAATCCTGGTAGAGCTCGTCAGGTCAACTAGGCTGCCCGATCCCACTCTTATGTGTGGGAATTCGTGCGTAATTAGAAAATATATTGATTTTTCTGTTGAGCTAATTTACGGTTGGGAGAATTGATCAACCACAACCAATCTTGTTGAATTCATGACAACTGATTACCAGCAACTGCTTTTGTGCTAACTTTGCTTGCAGCTCTGTTATGCCCTAACATGTCAATGTTGTTGGCATGCAATCATATGTAAGTTGTAAGTTCTTTTCTTCCTCTACAGGATTAGTTGAACTTATTCATAAAAGGGAAAATGCCGAAAAATATACTAATATAAAATTTTTAGAAATGAAATTATTTCAGACACGTAACTACGATAGTCTACTTCACTGCATGGAAATAAGCACAAAGACGAAGGAAATTCTGCTGAAGATTTTGATTCTCAACTACAAGGGAAGAGAATAGTACATACAATATGGAATTTTTAGATTTGGTGGAATAGGACTATTAGGAAAGAAGTGATTTCTTTAAGGTTAGGGCTTAAGAAGATAAAGAAGTCTCTCAAAGTAAAGTCTTACACCTATGTTTACAGACCTTGATCCTAAAATTGAAAAAGAAGAAGAAGAAGAAGAAATTAGAGACTAACTCCAAATGAAGCCCTAGCACTTGTCTGGATCTTCCAAAGCCCTGAAACCACCTTCCGTGCCAATCCTGCAGAAGTATCCTTTAACAAAGCCTTTTGTGCCAGGTGCAAATCTCCTGGTGCCAATCTGCTGAGGCATGGATGCTAGCTCTTACTCGTCAGGCATTTAGCCTCTTCATAACAGGAGCAAGTCTGCAATTCTAAGATTCCACGGAATGTTTATAACCATGTAACCAACTGTTGGAGAGAAATTACGACTTCCAAAACTATAAATACCCCTTTAAGCAGCATTCATAGATCTCTCTATATTTTAACAAATTTGACGTTTTCAACCACTTAGGACTTGAAACATCAACATTTAGCTTCCAGTTAAAGTGAGCCTCACTAGTCGGAACACTCCCACTCATGCTAAGAAGGTTTTGCGCCCAAATGTAGACTTATTGCAACATCCATGCCAAGCATAGAGCACCATTCTCTCACCTATTGTTCAAGAACAATAGGCAGTATGATTTAAGATCGATTTCTCTCCTCAGCCTGACTCCCTAGGCCAAGTGCAGAGCCTTAGCCAGGCCCAAGGACCCTGTCATGAGGTGACAAACACAAACTTGGAGTTTAATGCATTATTTTCTTCATCTCTAGCATATAAGACCTGAGGCAATGTTCAAATAGTCATATGCTTATCTAAGCCAAAGACTACATGACCATCCAAAGCCAATGCCTCTCAGGATATGTGATATGCATCATTTGCTAGTATCCAACACCAACCCAACCATACAAAACACCAAATGCTATCACTAATACCTTGGGCTAATTAATGATCTGGACACCAATAACAGGCCATAAATTAAGACTATGCACATAATTTGCATTGGTTGTTCTGTACCATGTAACAAATTAGCTCTCTTTAGTTTTTACCTTTTAATCAAAGTTTTTTTTTTTTTTTTCCAAAAAATGTAATTAAGGGCATTTGCTAGTACTAGCTGTTGCTATTCATTGATGATCATATTCATTTCAGCATTTTCCTTTACTTACCTATACATATTCACCCTGAGCAAGGTTAGGCCCATTCATGTACTCTTACAGTGCAAACAAGTTTCATAGCTTGGGGATCATTTAAATGTATGGTGAAGCAATTCCCCCTTTTCCCAGTTGTAAAATGACTAAAATCATGTTTCCGTTCTCCAGCCAAAATAGGAAGGGAAAAAATCACAGTCGATTTCTGTTTCAGTAAATCAAACAATCAATATACATCCAACCGATTCACAGAGACCAGAACGAATCAATTGCAAAGATAACAGACCGGCGACAGAGAAATAGTGGGAGGCATTCCAACAAGGCAAAAAAACCACACAAAATGCACCCTTTTTTTTTCACAATGATTGCCTTAACCGCATCCCTTAGCTTCCATATTCTGGGCGCATAGTTTTGACAAATCAGACGTTGATGTCAGCTCGCTTTGATTTCGTACTCCCATTATCTGCTGAGCCAGCTGAAACAAATCTCGGGAGACTATAGTTTTCAGATATAGACACTGGTTGCTGTGGATAGAGCGTGGGAGGCGGAGTGAGATTGCGCTGAGCAGGAAGCGGAGGGAGTGCATTGTAATTGTAAGAATCACTGCTTAAGCTGCTGCATGCAACAGGAAACCTAGTAAGGCGTTGAATCGGAAAACTTGGAACTCCAAACCCATTATGAAATAGAAAAGCCATGTCATCATAAATTTAGAAGATGAATGTTACAGATGAATCACAACCCTCAAGGTGCACTCAAGCTGCTCACCCCTCTCCTCCACCATATGATGATTTAGACCTTTCATCATCTATAAGCTCCCACTTCAGAAGGAATCTTTCTTGTTTGGTATCTCACATTTGCTAGCTCGCCTTTGCATGGAAGGTCAGGATCTCTGATCAGTGAGACCTTTTCCATGTTGCCAGCATACCGATGGAACATGATCACATGTGATTCCTCCATGTAGTATGCTTTACCACACGCATACACGGCCACAAGGAAGAGTAGGACATGGAGCAGGAAAAAGTGGCATACCCATACCAAAACATGAGATGTTTGATAAGGATGCAAGTCGCATGAATGATATAATCATATGACATGAATATCCAAGCTCCATGACGTGTGATGGTATCTGTAGTATTTCTTGTTCAACTGATAAAAGAAAAATAAAAATAAAAAATGAAACTCATTAAACAACCAATTTGCAAAACAAATTTATCTGTGGGCAGCGTTCTTTCCATGAAATGCCACAATAAAGCTCTTCTGGTTAGAATCAGCTAAGAGGATATGTAAAAGGATCAGAAAGCACAGCTGAAACACGAACATTATGAGCATAGACTGAATATTAAAGACTTCAAAGAGGCACACAAACACACCCATAAAGCGATTTATCTTCTGCCAGTGTGTCATGTGTGCATAACATCAGAGCCATGCGAAAGGTGGCCACATCACAAAGATCACCCAGGGCGAAAACTAGGATGGCCCATTCATTAGGCAGGCTACACTGTTGAAATCAATGAAAGCTGGTGGTATAGATCACCAATACGGAATTCGTGTTGGACATGGATATGAAGTGTCTAGGTAACTTGTTAAAGTTGTTACATTAGGAGCTGCCACTGGTCTCCAAATGACTTCATGTTCAGATCAGCACTTCCTAAAGAAATAAAGGAACTGGTGGCTATCATAAATTTTCGACATACAAATAGACTCATCCCCAAATGCAAGTAGATAATAAAGATTATGGACTGAAATGGGGCCCAAGATGACTGCCATTATATGGTGCAAGGACCACACCAATGCATGCATACCATTTTGAGATGATGTCATAAACCTTTAAAAATGGGTCATGAGATAATTCAAAAGGGCTTGGAGAAGCATTTGACAAGAAGGTAGCACCAAATACATTGCTGTTTTTTTTTTATGTTTTTGTTTAAGATGAAAAGTATCTTTCAGGTTAATTAGCATCTACTTTCAGAGAGCTGCTTTCCATCCTTATTTTAAGGAACAAGATGCATTTGTTGTCGAGAAGCAATGTTTTAAAACCCGGACTGCCTGCCTCATGACCCATCTTTTGCTGACAGTTCGGTCCCAAATGGCCCGACCACCATCCAACCAGTCTGATCATGACCCGTTGTGTCAATGACTTGGTCCAAAACAGTCCAAGCATCAGTCCAAGCCATGACATGGGCATGACTTTGTCAACAAATTAATTTAGAATACCAAAAAAAAGAAAAAAACAAATAAGATATGAAAAAATAGAATAAGATATGGGAAATCATGAGAAAATATAGATTTTACAAAAAGAAAAAAATACGAAACACAATAGCTGTCAAAAGGAAATTAGAAATGAACCTTAAATGTTCAAGAACCATGGCCAAATTGCCCCCAAACTTCGGCTTCTTCTTACTAATTTGACACCATCTTTATGTTGGAGGGATTTACAAAGAGAACTTGATACTTAAGGAGTACGAAAAGTATAAAATATGAACTTATTGATGTTCTCTTTCTTTTCAATATAGACCATCTATATCACCCAACACATGCAAACAATGGAGAAATCACCCTTTACATTTGGAGGCTGAGATGCTTCATATTCCATTTGGCACCATCATCAGTTTATTTAGGTTTAGACTTGGCTCCATCTTCCTCTAATGATTGAGGATGGTGCTATGCTAAACCAAGCATATGCCTTACAAGAGAACATACTAAACCTCACCCCAAAACCTAGTTTCCGCTTTAAAAGCCTTCAATCCCACAAAGACATGGATCAATAGTGTTAAACATCATCATCAAAACCTTATCCCAACTAATTGGGGTCAGCCAACAGTGTTACATATGTAAAGGAAATTAGGAAAAGGAGATATGTTCAAATTCCATCCAAAATAGCTAAGTTTTCAACACTTACCTATCATGCAAACATATCCCCTTCAAAGTTCAAAACATTTCAGATGTGCCATTAGGTAGTTGTAAAACAGCCCATTGTAGCCTGGGTTCTGGGCAATAGAACTAGGATAGGTTTCTTGAGATGGTAAATGATTGAATGACATGATGGAAAAAGAAGGCATTTGGATTCTGATGGAAGGCAGACCCCAGATTTAGGGGAAACCATTTGATCTTGCAGCGATATTCAAGCATTACGGGAAGATAGTGGAGACCCTGATTCCGATCAAGTTAATGGCAACTTGGTGGGGAGACTCACCAGGTAAAATAGACTCACCTACTGCAGGGCAGTTCCTGTAAAATCTATTAAAGATCTCAACTTTTTTTTCACAAGACAATTCGGTGCGAGTACAACATTAAGTGTTGAACACAACCTTCTCTTACCACAAGGTGCCTAATTTGTTTCACTGATTTTAGACTTAAATCTCAACATGGAGCCAAAAGCACATTGCATCCTTATCAAATCACACAAAAATTTAAAATCCAAGCCCCCTCCACTAGACATTCAATGCCCAACTTGCCAAAGATAGGATTGGGTACAAGGGAAGTTTAAAAGGAATTGAAAAGGAATTGAAAAGGAGCTAAAAAAGAGATCTGCCCTTAATCATAACACCAGATTCTGAAGATGTCAGAAGTAGACATGCCATCCCCCTCTGGTAAAGGTGAAGGGTAAGATATGGTTGACCATGTTACTATACCTCTTCCATTTTCTAACTTAAAGAATTCAAGAACAGGACGGCTCACCTAATGATGGCAACCCAGACGGTCTGGCAGTTGGACTAGCCGGGCCATCTAAACAGGGCGATTTCTTTCTCCAAACAACTTGATTAACAACCCAACCCTTTTTTTTTCCACCGATCTGCTCTGGGTTTAAGAACACTATTGAGTCAAATTTGAAGTTCCAGCCAGAACTATTTTTCCTTTCGAATCAATGAAGAGGCATTATTGATTGAAATAGAGGGAACATGGACAGGTAAAATTCCTGCAAGACATTCTCTAAACCAAAGAAAAAAATTGGTAGGCTCTTGGATTTGATAGCCCATTTTCTACCATCTGGTGGAAATATGTCAGTGTCTGTAGCTAATGTCAAAGAGTGCTAAAATGAAAATGTTTCCATTAAGTGAAAATATTTAATATCACAATCAGTTTCCAAAGATATCTCTGTCACTAAAGGATCAGGATTCCTTGCAGTTTTCTAAATAGAAAGGTATATCACCCTTTTCACCTTAAAAAAAAAAAAGAAAAATAAAAAAACATAACAAAACCATAAACAATCCTAAAAAATAAAAGAAAGACAAATTCATGTCCATTTAAAGAGATGTGATTTTCATGGGATTCAACATGTGCCGTAAAAACTAATAGACATTTGGGACAACAGAAACATCATTTGCTATCAAGAAAGTGCTTCAGAACATAAATAATTCAGTATGCGAAGGAACAAACCTTGTAGCTTTGTAGAATTGATCATCATCGCTTATCTCGCCTCCGACATTCTCCCCTGAACGGTGAAAAGAATTCTGAACTGGCATCACAGACCATCGATTTGGTGCAGGCAGTTCATCTGAAAAGTATCTTCTCCTGATCAGCTGGGAAACCATGTTCGACAAACATTAGACTCTTGCAATAATTATCCAAAAAGAATAGACGATGATCAGGCCACAATAACACAAACACAGACCATACGGAAGAACTTCATTATTGCTTCCTTGTCGAATCTTGCTTCTTTTGCAGCCTGCAAATGTTGAACAGAAACAAAAATCCACACATGGATTAGGATTTGTGATTTTGAAACTGTCAACATAGAAACTAAGCGAAACCTGAAACTGAAAGGTGCATTTATCCCAGTCCTTTTCAGTTTGCACCCTTGTTGCCTGCAGAAAACTGAGGTTTCAAAGCCTGAAACTTGACTCATATTTGATGAATGTCTGAGCCTAAGGCCACAAGAGAACTGATCACCCACAGACAGTTGCGGCTAACATGTCATGCAGCCCTATCTTTCCTGCCAACATGTCACTTGCTTAGGACATCCGTACCACGCAAACGGTAAGTCTCATCATGAAGGTTACAAATATCAGAAATTTGGCTGTTTCACTCTTTTGGTGGGCCAAACCTGTATGTTTGATTCAGACCATTAATTGTTAAGTAATTCCAACAGTGGTTGATCTAATGAGCATATCCAAGGTTTTGAATAACAGTATCAGTGGGCAAATCGGCTGGGTCCACAATGATATGATATGGAGTGAATTGGATCCATATTGGATGATGGGGCCTCTATCGGGCAATTTCTTTCTTTCTTTTCTTTTCTTTTTTTTTTTTTGGCCCAAAAAATCTTGAAAAAAAATTTATTGCAAAAATAGGTAAAAAAGTGTAAACACCAGAATCCTGTCTTTTTTATCCTTCTATTTTTAACATGTATCCAATGGTGCATCAGACCCTTCTTTGATAAGAACATTGTTTGTCGGCTTTACCTGCTGAAAGTCAACCAATTAGACCTTAATCAAACAAAATCAAGCATGATTTGGTGAATTATGGTCCATTACATTGAAAAAATAAGAAGTGATGGTTCCCCCTTCAGATTTCTTCCCAAAATGGTCCATTCTGCTTTGATTCGTTGAACCCCATACAAAATCTTGTGTTTTGTCCTATAATAGGCCTAGGCCTGATCTAAATTAAGTTTTTCAGCTTCCTGTAGGGTTTAAAGGAAGAAAAAAGTGAAAAAAAGACCCCCCGAGAGCCTTACAAAAAGGGCCTTCACAGCCATATCAGGCAATATGGAAAACAAGGTCCATTTTTTTTCCAGCCAGCCGATTCAACCCTGTATCGTGTAAGGTGGGGACTGATATGATTACAATATACCATATTGTTACCATTTTTTTCTTTAACCAGGAGCAGATCTACCTGATTTTTGTGTCAGGTGATCTTCATGGTAGGGCCTATCATTTGCATGGTATGGACAGCCTACAAAAGTGGTGTGTCGGCGGAAGGATGGGATTGCATGGCAAGGTATCATACATTCGGATGTTGGTTATCAGTTTTCCTCACTAAAAGATTGGAAATATTTAGATCAAGTTAAGAAGATATATTGCCGAAGGGGAATGACATAGACCAATGAGAGTAGAAAAATAAAAATAAAAAATAAAAAATTGATAGGCCTTCATTAGCTCCATGCAGTAGTGCCTGCCAGTATGACTTTAGCTACTTTGGCGGTGAGCTATGTTGTATGACACTACTCCTGTCTAAATATACTTTTTACACAATCTGATATGACAAGAGGGTCATCATCATTATAGACTTGTCCTGGTTATTTGGGTTCGTCTTTATGAATCTTGTTTCACCATTCATTCCTATCTGTGACCTTGTCCTTGACAAGTGAAGCCTTCGTATCCCTTCTCCTCCGAGATCTTCCCCCCATCCTCCTTTCAAGCCCCACAACCCTAATCACAGTTCCCTCCTTCGGCCATCTCTGGTTTTTGTGGTGCATGGCTGAAGCATTTTAATCAGCTCTTCATCATCCTACTGGGCCACTCATACACAGTTTCGGATGACCATGTTCTTGATACTATCCTTCCTAGTCTTCCACTCATCCATCGGAACACTCATCCTTTTCTCATGCTATTTGACCAATATTCCTCCCCATTGGCATGCAAAAACCAGGCACATCTCCGCTTCATCCACTCAGCTCTAATTCTATTGTAAACATCCTCATCAAACTTCACACCCTTTTGGTGTCCATGCATGAAATTCTAGAAGTAAAAGTTTCTCCTACATCAATTGATTTGCAGCACCTCCAACCAGCCATTTACCACTTGTTATCAATCGGAGTAGGACCTGTCATCATTTTGTCCACTGTAGACACTGTTAGAGATACATGATACAGAAGCTAAAGAAGGTGCGGTCGGGATTGTGTTTGGACAGGAGTGCAGTTATTGTCTTATCTTTGTCAGGGGTGAAGTTCTTTTGTCTTTCCTATTGTTTAAGCCCCTGGTAGCTGCTTTGTATCTGCCAGGTTGGTGCAATAAAACTGGTTGCTCACTCCTCCCCTAAATAAATGGGATGACACTCCCAATAACCCTACACATCCATTGGTTTAGGGGATGACACTCCCCAAGAACCCCTAAACAAATGGTGTTTCTCATAGTTCAAAAAATAATAAAAATAAAAACAAAACCAAATGAATGAGAGAACTCGGGGTTTTCCTCTTAGAAAACCTAGCAAGTGAGATGTAGAACGTAGATAATTTCTGAATCCATTATGATTTCTCTATGAAGCCCTTCCAAGAGCTTTATGTTTCCTTCTCAATAAACTTTTTTTTTTTTGAAGGATAATGGCATTTTAGTAAAGGCTCACCGGAGACCGGCAAGAAAAGAATACACGGGAGCGGAAAAAAAAAAAAAAGAAGAAACAAAAGAAAAGAGGGGCTAACTGTCAAGAGAATTGAGAAGAGAGGCCTACTCTGAAATGAGAGCTGAGACTTGAGAAAGGAAACAGAAGAAGAAGAGTCTTTAAAGCAGTGCCCGTTCCTCTCATTCCACATCGCCCAACATACCGCTGGACGGGTTATGTGCCACCGAATCCTGTCCGAAAAGCCTGAACCTTTTCTATGCCAGACCCATAATAATTCCTTCACATCGTTTGGCATAAACCAAGAAACCTTGCATGGGAAATATCTAGAATCCCTTCCAATATCAATTGGTCTCAAACCTATGGTTCTAACAGTTCAATTAATCAACTGATCTGATCTTTAAACTGCAGTTCAGATCATATGATTTTTCTGCAAGAAACACTACATTCATTGCCATATGAAGATTTTCCAGATGCTGTTTGGAAATGAAAAGGTTGAGGTGGAAATGGAATGTGATCAAGATATGACTGATTTGGGAAAAAGAACACAACTAGGATAAAGAACTACTGTCTCAAAGATGGAGATTCAAAGGTGAAGGTTTCAGTTATTAAGATAATGATTATTGTTCCAGAATTGGTGGTATTGCTTAATTTGAGAGATTTCACACTAGAAACAGCCAACACAATGTGAGATTTTGATCAGCTCCACAACCAAGAGTGCTTGAAGGGTATCATATTAAGGATCGTTTTAGAGGAGCCTTTTTTAAGCGAAATCAATTGAAGCACTGGAAATATATCTTGGTCAATAAGAAGGTGAAGAAACTTGCATCAACAGGGAACCAAATCATAGAACATGTCGGTGTTGAGTTTCTTTCCGACAGCAGAAGAATCATGTGGTCACAATCAAAAGGAGAATCTGATTTTTGCACACTAACCCTCCCTTTTTGCCTAGAGGGTTCATTTGGGAGCTTGTAAATGGTAAATGAAATTGGAGGTAAATGAATTGGGAGTAAATGGCTTACTCGGTTGTGTTTGGATGGGAGTAAATGAAATGCATCCAAAATCCAAATATTGTGTTTGGATGGGAGTAAATGGGAGGAATTGGAATGCATTGGAATTTTTTAATATATTCACAGTAACATAGGTAATATCCCAAAGTATTGTACATATGTGATATTTAACAAAATGATTGAAATAAGCCCATTGAAATATATACTTCAGCCAAAAAAGAGGAAATTTTGAGCCTCGGGTGGGCCACAAACATAAGGACCACAACAGAAAATTGCGAATGTTTTTTAACCATCCATTTAAATGGCCAACCTTTAGATGGTTTGGATCATTCTAGTGGTGTGATTTTAGTGATGTAGCCGATAATTGGATTGTTTCAGAGTATCATTAGTGTGCCATTTGTATGGTGGACATGTGCATCACGGCACCCTTGTTTACTCGTGTGACTCTCCAAGGAAGCTAAAAAAGGAATTTCACCCATCTATTCCAAATCCTCTCTTAGAGAGAGGATTTCATTTACATGCCCATTTACACCCATTTCATTTCCATGCATTTACTCCCATCCAAACACACCTTAAATGCCATTTACCTCCATTTACTCCCAATTCCCCCCATTTACCTCCATTTAAACCAAACGGCCCTATACAAGAGAAAACTTCCTATTTTCATATTTGTAAATAACACCAAACTTTTTACATATTTGTGCAAAAATTCCCCTGTGGTTAAATTCTGTTTGTAGATGATGTAGGATGTGCAAACACCATTACTTTTTGAGTTGTTAGCATGTTTAAATTACTATTTTACAATGGTAAAACATACCTTACAAGATTGTAAGGCCTAATAAATGCCGTACATGATATTTTGGTGATATGTAATGTTCAGCCCATGTGGCATTTGCATATTCAATATGGCCATTCAGTTGGTTGCCCCACTTGAGTTTTTCTTTTTCTTTTTTTCTTTCCATAAAACGTGCTCCTTTTTTGCATGTTCATCCACTCCAAGCCTCATGGGTTGGATGATTTTGACCCTTCAAATGTCGGTCACTTTCTACAGCTGTCCTTTTATATAGCCATTGACTGCATAGTTACCATCATCTTTGATAACCTTTTGATCATCAATGTTTGCATGCAATTGATTGGATGGTTAGGATCATTCAATGGTTGTAATTTTGAATTGTGGCTTGCATCAGATGTTTGTTATCTGATGAATGGCCTAGATTTGCACACGCCTCACTGGTATGAGTGTTGTTGTCAATCACTTGGTGAGAGGACCACCCTAATTAAGTCGAGCCATCTTCACAACAGACCCACAACAAGATTAGTTCGGATAAGGACCATCCAATTATCGGTCCTCAACATTAGTGGTCCATAGCACATTGTATGATCCAAACCACACATATGGCAGCAAAACATGAATACCGTTGGGTACCATTGGATAACCTTGTTAGGTGATCAAAACCATCTAATTGATAGGCCCCAACTCAAGATTATTGTAGATTGGCGTCTTGAAATGGAAGGCATGGAGACTAGTGTCACCATAGTTATAACTGTAGAAGTTCAGAAGCATTCCTGTCATTAGCTGGTTGTTTCGAGGTGGTTTCTTCTTGTTTTAACTTTCCTTGTTAGTTCCAAGTAAGGATCTTAAAGAGGTTATAAATATTTGTTTAGATTACAATGTCAGGACATTTTTATAGAATTGCATTGTAAAACGAACGAGGAAACGTGCAAGAAACTAAAAAGGCCAGATGTGAAAGTTTGGATTTGCTAAAAAAGCAGTGAAAAATAGGGTGGGAAACATTTGGAATACATAGAATTGTATGTGAAACCTTTGAAATTTGCCATAGACTGGTTAAGAAACTGTAGTTATTCATCATAGAGGTAGATACGAGAAATTGTGGATTCCATTAGAAGCAAAAACAGAATGCTTGACCCATCCTATCGATGGTGTGGATTGTTGAACCATGGGATCAGTTGTACAAAGCGAAAATCTAAACACACTACAATTTCTCTGTAACCAAGTTGCAATGCACCATCTTCCTCTGAAAATTTTAGAGAATTTTATGTCAGAAATCATAAAATGTTCCCCTAAAATCTCGAATAAATTGGAGAAAACCATTGAAAATGGTAACATCCAACATTAGGGATGTTTTCCAATTTAAACCTCATAAAAAATCAAGAAATTAAGTTTGAAGACAGGAAAGAGCAGGTCCTTAGCTTACCTCAAACATCTGCTTTCATGTCAGTAGGGAAGATAATGAACTGGCCCATGTCTTGCAAAAGGAGTTTTGTGGTCTCCTCTTTGTACTGGGAAATCTTTCCTCTCTTCTAATATTTTGACTATTTGATCCTTTGATAGATTTCTCGGTTATCTATGAAGAAAGAAATGGTTGGAAGGTAGCCTGTTTGTTTTGCCTCAGTTCCATGGTAATGTGAGGTGTTTCAGTGATGACTATGAATACCATGGAATTCGGTGGGATTTACACCAGTAGAGGGAAGTGCATTACAATACGTAGCTAATGACGGTGGTAACCGCGTAATCCCCTCATGAACGAAAAGTGCGGTGATTGGATCCAGTTCAAGTTGTGCCGGATTCAAAGAATCCTACGACAGAGTATTATTTCGGCAACAGGATTGCTGTGAGCTCCCAGACTGTGAACCATGGGCCCTACAGGAGTATGTGTTTTAATCCACCCCGTCCATCCATTTTTCCAGATCAATTAGGGCCATCAATCTAAAAATGTGAAACCAAAAAATCCTTGGTGGACCACACCACAAGAAATCCCCTCAGGAACGAAAAGTGCGGTGATTGGATACAGTTCAAGACGTGCCGGATTCAAAGAATCCTATGACAGAGTATTATTCCAGAACAGGATTGTTGTGAGCTCCCAGACAGTGAACCATGGGCCCTCCCCCTCCATGAGTATGTGTTTTAATCCACCCCATCCATCCATTTTTCCAGATCAATTAGGACCATCAATCAAAAAATGTGAAACCAAAATATCCTTGGTGGACCATACCACAAGAAACCAGAAGCAACTGAAAAAATATATTGGCGACCTCTTCTCAGTTAGGGCTCCGCAACATTGGTGACGGCGATGATCGGATGAAAGATTTTCAAGGTTCCCTGTTATGAGAGCCTGTCCTGTTTTCACTATCATCAGGCGTATGAGTAGAAGAAGGCTTTTATCGCGTTGATGAATTGTGGCTACAACGCTGCATGCTCTGGCAGAACACTATAACCCCGTTGAGTCCCTGCCTCCCTGGCGACTGATATGAAGAGAGAGGGAGATTTCAGCGGGATACGCAGGAATGGCGGTGGAAATCGAGCGTAAATTCGGCACGTTTTCCAACAGCTGCAATTATGGCCACTGCTGTGAAATCCAATCCGTTAATCTTGTTGTAAATGTGCCTTTTACACCACTTTACCATGGTATTTCTAAAAACAAACAGGGCCTAGAGAATGCTTTGTCGCAGTCATGGTGTGCCGTAAAGGCCGTTACGTAAAGGTAACAGTGGCAACGATTACACGTTACACGGTTGTAACGACCATTACAGAAGGGAAAAAATAGTGACAGCCCCCATAATGGCCCGTTACGCCACCCGTAAAGGTCGTAAAGGCCCCGTAATGGTCCATTACAGGGCCGATATAGATTTTTCGGATTTTTTCAATAATAATAAATAAAAAAAAAGATACTGTAAGTCTGTAATCGCCGTTACGGCCCCCGTAACGGCTGTTACACCCCGTATCGTAAAGGTAACAGTGGTGGCCGGTACGGCCACCGTTACTGTTACGAAGTACCTTGGTCTTAGTGCTACATACAAGTTTGAACAGCCCAAACCTTTATGAACTTAACTAGAGCAAAATTAGAACCAAGGTTTGTCCAAAATCTTTGAATGGACTTAACAGTACAAGTGACAACTGACAACTCATCTTGTTTAGCCATTCAAAAGAGGGGGGAAATAATCAAGTTTTTGAAAACTTTATTTATTTTTTTCATTTTCTCAGGCTTTAAAAATAGTGACACATAGCCGTTCAGCTGAATCTTGATCAAGTTTCTTCTCTAATTTCAGATTTGAGATCAGGCATTAATCATCAAGGAATCAGCTAGTTTAAGCAGGCACTAAACAGTGGAAGTTAGAATTTTTGTAGCATATATAAAATATGAGAGAGGAGGCCAAGTTCCTAGTTTGTGAACGGAGAACTCCCTTGTTGTGCACTGAGTTCATATATGTGGGGCCCATGGTTAGTTTGTTCAAGTCATTGATCTGATGGTCTTAGATTGCAAGATCCTAGCCATCAAATCTTTGGTCCTTTCTCCGTTGAATATGGATTGATGGTGTATTTATTTTGACCATGCATTTACATGCCGATATAGATTTTTATTATTATTGTAATGACCCGTAAAGGCCGTTACAGCCCCCATGCGTTAGTGTATTAGTGTATTTATTTATTATTAGTGTATTTATTTTGACCATGCATTTACATGCCGATATAGATTTTTATTATTAGTGTATTTATTTTGACCATGCATTTACATGCCAACAATGCAAAGATTAGAGTTGACCAATTCAGGATAATATTTGGGAATGGTCCATCCATGATGAAGGACATCAGAAAACATCAGCCTCAGATGCTGAAACTCAGTGCACAAGAGGGAAGCTCCTCGTTTTTCACAAACAGGGAACATGGTCTCATCAGAGTCCCTCTGTTTTTTTTTTTCTTTTTTTCTTTTTTTTCCTGCGCGGGGGGGGGGGGGGGGGGGGGGGGGCGCGCACATGCATCAGGTGGGACTCACTGTGTGTCGAACTGGCCCAAATCAGGGCAACCTCCTCATCAAGCAGGTCACACCCTAGCCTTGAGTGTGGACCTTGGCAACTTTTTTAAGCCATCCTTCATTACCGTACATGCATGGCCCACCAAATCAGTTGGCCAGACTGAACTTTGGGCCAGATCACCTACATGGGCAGGACCCTTGATGCATGGTTCAGATGTCCCATGAATGCCAGGTTGGCACATGTGGCTGTGTGTGGAGGTGTTTGTGGGCTTACCAAACCTATGGATAAGTTGCAACACCAATTACTAGAAGCCTGCTAAACTATCTTGGGTAAGGAAAACAAATAAGAACTGAAACTAACCATAGAAACGGAAGAAAACTTTTTTATCATTAATGTGGAAAAAACTATCTGCTTTTGTGTTATACTATGTAAGGATAAAAGGAATGGCAAGGATACAACAAATATCCTGCTCAATCACAATCCATCAAAATCAATTGTTATCTTTAAAGAATACCTTGCAACTCAAAACACAGAAACATATATGAATTGATGGAAAAAAGAAAAAGAAAAAAAAAAAGACTACAATAATATGTAACGTAACAAATGAACTGGCATGGAAAAGTAGATACAAGCTTAAAGATGGGAGCTCTTACAGCAATAAGGCTTCCACTTCCCGGAAAGCTTTCTGTCAGTGGAAGTTCTTCACTGGATGGAAGCAAGCCCTGCTTCTCAACCCAATGCCGAGCAACATCAACAAGATTGCCACTACTTATCCTTGTTCCTTCAGTGGCAATATCTGCTTTGTTGCCAATCACTATGTATGGAACAGGAAGTCCACCAGGCCCACCAGATCCTAGAGGAGCTGAAAATGTCCCTGTTGCTGCCACCTCAGCTGCCCACTTCTGTAAGCTTGTTTTTGTCCTCCTTTGGGAAAGATCATGAACAAATATAACGCCTGCTCATGAATGTCAAGCAAAAAACAGCTAAATTCAACAATATCATTAAATCGCACATCCTTGAATAACCTCATATGGCACATAAGATAAACAGACATTGCAATTTCATCAGATAATAAAAGGGGGGGGGGGGGGGGGGGGGACAGATCCATTGAAACAGCTATTATTTAGTAAATGGTATCATATGTGTCAAATCTACAAACTGATCAAATGCTAGGCCACTTCATGGATGCACACTAGTTAAAGAATTGCAGCAATAGGATGTTTCCAACCATTCAATCTACAGTTTTTCTGGCCACTGCTCTAAGATTTCTTGGCTGTCCAAGATTATTTTGTTTCTTTCTAGCCATAGCACCCATGTTACTGGAGGCACCATATCTCACAGATATCACCCAATGGACCCCCATGTCGACATAGACCACTCTGCCACCAGATCAGACACAAGATTCAGAAACACCCAAGCACTCCAAATCTACCCCAAACATCTCTCACAGTCTTGCAGCGAATAAACAGAAATGGGAAACACATTCCTCAGTCACGAAGCACAAAGAACATCTGGTTGGAATGGCAGTACCCCTATGATGCAAGTGGTCGACTATTATAATTATACCGGTACATGCAAGCCACACAAACGCTCTGACCTTCAGAGGAACAGGGGCATTCCAAATATTTGGATAAGGATCAGAGCACCTCAGAGCCACCACAGAAATCCTCCTCATCATCAGACTAAAGAAGCCCCAAAAGGTTCTGAGGACCAGATATGCATATCCACAACACCCATTGGAAGGTACATGATACACACCCTGGAGAAACTTCATTACCTCATGGAAGCTCCCAATCTACTCATCTTTTAGGTTTCTCCTGAAAAGCAGGCACCACACACAGTGCTGCCAATTCTTTAGAACAAGGTGCCTACAACACTTCAAGAGACAATATAATATAAAGATCTTCAAATAACTCACAGAAAGGAAAGCTAGAACACCATGTGCATTGCCTGCTCAGAAATGAAATGACATGGCAGAAGGGATGAGCCCTGGAAATCGGTCTACAAATGTGTGAGCCTGAATTGCACAAAGCACAACTGATATTCCAGCCATGTCTACAACTCCATATTTTGTACCAGCAAACTCCTTAACAACGACAGATCTCCATTTCCCAAAAGCCAACACTTGTAGAGAAGGAAAATGTTGCACATCCTGACATCTCTAATTCCCAGACCCTCAAAGACCAGTGACTTAAACACCTCGGACCGGGAAACTAAATGGAATTTACACCCATCCTCACTAATTCCCCATGGAAACTTCTTCCACATCAACTCGATATTTGCAGCCACCGCCACCAGGCATCTTAGGACATACAACAAGTAAAAAGGCAAACTTGCTAAGACTAACTTAATTAGAGTGAACCTACAACCAATGGAAAGGAGCTTCCCCTTCGAAGAAGCAAGCATGCTGTTAAACCTTTAAATGATAGCATCCTAGACATCCTTTTTGGGCTACCAATGGAGATTGGGATGCCAAGATGCAAAATAGGGAAGGACAACACCCTACAGACCACCTCCCTCGCAACAGCCTCAACCTCCCCACTGCCATGATTGATGCCAATGATGCTCGCAACCAAATTGACCCCTTCATTCAAGAAACAACCTCAAAATGAAGTAAAACATCTCAGAAGGCAGCAACTTTCTCCAAAGACCCATCGCCAAAGACCAAAATCTCGTCCATATATTGAGAGTGGGACACCACGCCCTCCCCGTTACCCAGATCCATGCCTCTGAAAATCACAGCGCTCACCACCTTGTGAAGCATTTTGGATAAAGCCCCAGCCACAATTGAGAAAAGCAGAGGAGACAAGGGATCTCCTTGCCGAATCCCACGTTGCCCCTTGAAAAGCATTTAGGGGGTGTCATTAATGAGTACCAAAAATCACCCCAACATAATACAGGCTCTAATCCAGTAACACCACTTTAGCTCAGACCCCATACCGCACAACATATACAAAAAGGAACCTCCAATTAACACAATCATATGCCTTAGACAGATCCAAATGTAAAAGGTAACCCAACAGCCCTCTCCTGGAATATTCATCTGCAAGCTCATTAGAATGAAAAGGCCCATCAAGAATCGACCTACCAAGAATAAAGGCACTTTGAGGATGAGATAAGTCTCCCAATCACCTTTTTCAATCTGCCAAGAGGACTTTAGTAATGATCTTGTAGACATTTCCAACAAGGCTGGTGAGTCTATAGTTGAACATCTCCTCAGTTCCCTCCTCCCTAGGGATAGGAGAGATAAACAACACACCAACTGATTTGCAAATGAAGGCCCTTTCATGAGACTCACGTAACATAGCCATCAAATCCAGTTCAACCACCTTCCTACAAATATGGAAGAAGCCAATGGAAAATCAAGCCTAGCACCTAGTAACCCTTCGAATAGAAAATTGTGTTCCTCACTTCGTCACCATCCGCTGAACACTTAGCCCACCAAAACCAGCGAATGAAAATCTCATGATCTGTCCACATCATTGCAAAACGGACAAGCCTAGGACCCCACAACTCAGGACAGGCAAATCAGTTTGTGGTCAAAGAATCTTTTGGGATGGGCATGCCGAGTCACAAAAGGAAACATGTTTTCAAAGGATAGGGTGATGAGGAGATGATCAAGAAGACTCATGACTAAAGGATTCTGATTATTAGACCAGGTGAATTTTGCTCCCCCAAGTAGTTATCACATTTCTCCAAATGGCATACCATTCCTCACTCTGCCCTTATTCAAGGTCTATCCAGTGTTTTCAATATCGGTATGATGCATGCATTGCACCCTTGGGATACAGAAACTTATTGGTATAGCATAGGAAATGTCACATGTATCAGGTAATGTATCATTGCCTGAGAGAAACAGTAAAAAACATTGAGAAATTGATAGAATTTTTCAATGAAACTTCAGGAGATGTTACAAAGACATGATTACACACTTAGGAACTCAAAACATTGCCCAAAAAAAAAGGCATAATAAGTTCCTTTGTATAAGTGCATGTTCTGTAAAAAATGATGGAATTATATAAAAAAAGAGTTCATCTTATTCATTAATCATACATAACAATTGCCAAAACACAAACAATACATTCTAAAACCAAAAAATAAGAAAAATACATCTGCCCGCTACATC